>JBDJHY010207724.1:0-11484 GCA_039654485.1 Withania somnifera | reverse complement strand
TCCATCATATTCATGTTTTATGGAAGGATCAAGATATTATTACGGTGCCGCCTATAGTCCAAGAGGTGTTGTTGAGAAGCCGGTACCACCTAGTCAATGTAGGTGATGTTGAAAAACAGGTTCCACCTACGGTAAAAGTAGGTGACATTGAGGAGAAACAAATATAGATATTAAATGTATCTTTAAGTTAATAAACCACAAGATGCATAATATATATGTTAAATTTTAATGCATATATTTTAGTAGCTTAGTGAATTGATATGTTTCAAATTTTGTAGGAATTTGTAAATTCGAATCCTCTTAGGGTAAATGCAAGATTTTTCAGTTCAACCAATCATGCCATTGTGACGGACTTTCGGAATATATTGACACCATAAGAATACTCTATATTCAAGTGAAATTGTTTTAGAATATATCTCAATATGCCAGATTATAGCTACCAGGGTAGTATTATTGTGCATCATGGAATTTCAAATCATTCAGCCATACAATGGCTAGTACTGGATATCTATTAGTAGGAAAGTTTTAAAGTTCACACTCTTTGAGTTTGCACTCATTACCAGGTTAACGTTGACTGGTAATGACGATGATTTTAACTTACCGGAGAACCAACATGCAGACTTATCAGAAGGTATTTAATGATTCTTAATCATTTTATGATTACAAATAGTTGATTACTTTGCAGCTGAATTTTTTTTTATTTGTACAGGTATTTTCCAAATGCAAGATCCATTATAAAGGGCGCTTTAGTGGATGCATTTGTGAGGAAGAGATGGCTTGATAATCATTATGATGTTGCCAAAATTGTCTTTTCAATCTTCATCAGCACCTTCATCATATCGCAGATGCTTGAGACTGTGATTCTCCCAAATATTTCCACCTAGTTGATAATGGGAGTTACACTAACTATCCATGGGGGAGGTTCCATTTAACGAACTAGTCAAGTATTACAGAAAAAAACTGGATATAGATGCAAAATGCAATCGTTTGAATAGAATGACATCTGCATTACAAGTTTGGATATACAAATGATTCCAAGAATTTTAAAATGATGTGTAGTCACCAAAAAGCTTCAGTACAAAGATGTGAAGTCAGACATGTTTAGTACGATAATAATTTCTTCAAAGGATAGTTAAATTTTAAAGTTTAAAGTGTATGTCAACCAATATTTCTGACACTTAGATGGCTCAACTTTATAATATATGATGTATCTTTTATATCAATAAATTTGCCATCATGGTATTTAAACCTAAATTTTAAAGCACCTATTCAATTTTTTTTCTATGTATCTTTCAAACTTTTGTGACAAGTATTTTAAAGTTTCTGCCATTCAGTTTCCAAATATCTTTAGAAATAGTTATCTCTCGGTATCTTTAATAACAGATACATAATTTGTTCAAGTTTAAAATATATATCATTTAATGTGTCTGTCAATGTTTATACTGTATTCAATTTAATCAAAATATTTAGTTTACTCTAATTTTATTATTATATAATCATGGTGTGTATTAGAGAATATTGCGCCGAACAGCCAATGAAGTGGTGTGGCATTCCTGGATGACTAGTCCTTCTCATTTAGATACAGTATCCTCCAAAAAATGTCAGGATATTCATCTACCAACTGAACCAGTAAGTAATAATGAACCTGATCAGGTTGTTCATCCACCAATGGAACCAGTGAGTACTAGTGCACCTGCTCTCGTTGTTCCTGTGTCAACAGTACATGTGAGTTCTAGTACTGTTCCTGAGAATCTTGATGATTTCACTCTCCATCACCACCTATATTCTTTCACCGTCCAGCCTTGAAAGTTGGTACGTTGTCAGAGCTACTTAAAAGAAGTAGTACACTGTTATAATTCAAAAAAAAGTGATGCATTCTAAATCTTGCACGAACAATGTACCAGTAATTTCATCAAAGCATCATCCATTACCAAAATCACCTTAAGACGTTTTATATGTAGAGCATCAACATATTGATAATACTACTGTGGATGCCTAGCCAGTTCAGATTGATAGACAAAATGAGCAAGACGATCGAGGCAAAATAGATGTTGCTTCTAATCTGCCATCTGAGCAGCCTTTGTGGAAAGCTGAACTCGATCCTCCTAAGGATTCTCTTAAGGAACATGTGTGTATCTTTTTAATTTCTTTTTAGTAAATAAAACATCAAGACGTATACATAACAAGTACAATACCTTCACCTTTATAGATTGACAATAAATTTTTCGACCTCTAGATATATGTGAAAAGGAAGTTTAAGGCCATGAACATATCGTTAAGAAAGAAGTACTGTCAAGAAACTAAGGTCGGTTAATATGTATCGACACATACGTTACAGTTTCTGTTCATTTAGACAGTTTTACTGCAAATTGTGATGTATCTATTGATCAAGTTTATGCAATATGTTACTAAACTGTAATTTTTAGTTATTTCAGAACACAATTGATGGTGATAATGTTGACCGAGACAACAGAGCAAATGATGAATATGGATAAGACTCCAAGGAAAAAATAGATATGGGCAGATTCTGTTGAACAGAATCAAGGTCACAGTGATCGTGGGGTACTGTGAATACCACAGATACTTCAACATATACTTTTGTTGCTTCACTTGTAATTATAATTCATGAGATGTATATTTTCATATATGTATCTATCCAATACTGGGAAATCAATTGTTCTAAGTTATAGATTTATCAAAAATTATAGTAACCTGTTAATTTTGACTAATGTTACCCAATGTATCTTTACGTATATGTTTGTGTTTCTTTAAGGGAAAATCAATGGATATGAGTGTTTTTAGTTATCAATTATTTCTGTCTAAGTTATTATATTCATCAAAATTGCACACGAACATGTCAATTGTTATAACATGTTGAAGTTTAAAGATATATACATGTATTTTCCTACTATCACAGGATGAGGCCCATGAAATTATAAATGAATCTGATGATGTTGAAAAGGATCAACATGGTGACAATCTATATACAAAGGAAAAAGACCAAGTTGATGAGTCATCGGAAAATATATATTTTGATAAAACCATTGGATATGAGTGTTCCTTACCATATTGAGGACCCCAGGTTCATGATATGTAACAGTCACCTACCGGATGACATTCTAATCGTTAAAATAATGGTATGCAGTATCAATTCATCTTTTATTACACCTTCTCCAAAATTCCAACAACCTTCAAAGTGGAAAAAGTCTCCATACCTTTCACATTTTGATTTTTTTTCAAAAGATATCAAGGTAGTTCCTCCAACATTGCGTTTAAACCACCCTTTTGAAGTTGAGAAATTTTCTGCATTGGATCTAGATAATGTGAATGATGCCTCAAATTTTGGTTACATGATGGGTTGCTCAAAGCTCATGCAACAAATAAGTAAAACATACCAACTCAATTGTCGTGCTATCTTTTAGTGTTTCTTTTGATTACCATTCATTTAATAGTCGTTAAACTTCTATTTTTGAGAATATCTAATGTATCTTTCTGTTAATACTCTAGAATTTGTTTCTTAATAATGTATCTTCAACTCCCTGCATAATATATCTTTAAGTAACTGCATAGTGTATCTTCTAATTTAGCAATTAGTAAATTACAACGCTCTTCATTCATTTTGATTGTTTAAGAACTGAAGTTCTTCATTCTGATTATATAGGAATTGGCGTAATGATCATTACAAATCCAAGTGTGATCACATGGATTCGATAATGGACTTTGTTGTGCTTCTCCAGCAAACGAAAACTGGTCTTACCAAATGGCCCAGCCAAACATATGTTGTAACGACAAGGTAATTCCTACTTAAAGTGAAGCACAATTGATATACATGTGTATCGGTTTTGATAGCATATTATAATTATTTGTTCAACATCTTAATCATTTTGCATCATTTTTTCAGCATATGAATATATTTTTTTACACCTCAGGAAAAAATTGAAGCTCCAGTTAGACAGTTGTTATAGATATACAACTTCTACGTGTATCTTTAATACTCTCATCTAAATGTTTAAGCTGGATGTTGTTGATTATAATTTGTTTATGCAAGAAGATTAAGGTTCTCATTATATAATAGGCATGCGCATACCATTTGGTCTACAATGACACTTGGTTTATGAGGTATACATTCCAGTTAATTGTAAGAAAAAGTGCATTAAATTTTGGTTGTCGTTGTACTAAAATAGAGGTGAATCAAAATATATGATTCTATATCAATGTGTGGAGCCTCTCACACATTCGTAATCCATGAAGAAATAAAACAATTTCTCAAATATTTTCATATTATCTGACCCTCAGTGGCTTTTTATCCATCAGTTGGTCCACCCCTTAGTATCTTGAATGCACGCTCTTTAGCGTGATATGTTTCCAAAAATTAATGTCAACACCAAGAGTTTTCTTTAAATCGTCTTTAATATTCTTTGAGGTATGTTTCCTCTTTTGATTGGTCAAATTTGGAATAGTTGTATCAGCCAAAATTGGTAGCTTGTCTCTAATTGAACTCTCGTTCAGGTAAGGGCATGTATGGTTGTTGTTAAATGTTATAACTTTGAACAATTATGATTCCCTATATATAATTCCATGAATAGTATGGACGATATTCACAAAAGCATATCAGTTCATAGCCGAAACACACAACTACTTCTTGGGTACTTGGATAATTTTTAGGAAAATAAAGATATACTTAAAATATAAAGTGTATCAACAATAGATATATTCAGTTTAGAATTATGTTGAAACTATAACAGCTATGTATCTTTAACCACATTAAAGATACCCTTTTTTATTTTAGTTATTTCAAATACCAATAGCCATGTATCTTGTATTAAATTTAATAATTGAGGTATCATTACACAGATACTTTAAATTAAAACTATGTTAAGCACAGATATTACATTTTTAGGAAATTTTAAAGACAAATAGATATGTATCTTCTAATAAAGTTTATGACTAAGGTATAAGCAGACACGAAAGGGATTCATCTAGGACTCGAAAGAGATGGAAAAATTCCTCGCTCCGGAAGATCAATCGGCCAAAATAAGCATGAGCAACTATGATAATCGTCGTACGACAAATACATCAAATTTAGCCATGTGAACTACAGATACTATCAGAAATCTCAAATTCCATCTTAGTTAGAGCAAAATATATGTATATTCAATCGCATTTAATGAATTTAGTAACTCAAAGATACATCGACTTCTATTTTTCAAAAAAATAGAACACTAACCTTTTAGGATCTGACTTTTCTCATAGAATTGAAAACGATTTTCAAGTGCATAATTATGCATAACTTATAAAAAAATTTTGTTCCGATAAACTTGCTTTACCTGAATATTTTTGTGTATTAGATCACTAATATATGTAGCGTATTTGTATCAATTGCGCTAATTGCTTTTGAATTATCAAAAACTTCTAATCCAACATTTTATGTATCATATGATCCACTACATTGTATAGCTCCAATAACAGAATCAAAAGAAATTCCTCCACAACTACAACCTCCTATTTTCATATCAAATATTTCAATGCAAAGTGTATACTTTGAAAAAAAATTTTATTTCTTCATAAGAGATATATAAAGTCCAATTCTCATCTCATTGTGAATTTTCATTGAAATTAGATTGCCTTCTATAATGTATCTCATTCGCATCCTCTTCCATGTTTGATCGATACTTAATTGCAATGAAATCTTCTCTATTAATTACCTATATGATGCATCAGATCTAAAAAAAAATTGTCAATTTTTGGACTTCGTAAACATTTTCCTCTATGACGCCTAAATACTTTAGATGGATTGAAATTTCATTCATAATAAATGGAGCGATGACCAAACTCGAGAAGTGAAAAGAATCGATCCATGAAAATTTACTCAGTGGAAAAATTTGTAAGAAGATTATGGTTTTTGAGATTCATGTGTTTGTTATGGAAGTTTTTTTTGAAATTTAAAATGTTAATCATTTATGAAACAAACTGACTATTTTATGGAATTTTAATTTATCTCCTTGTTTTAAGGAGTCAATTATGGATGTTTACTTTAAGATACCACGGCTTGGTAACAGATACAACAAAGTAAATTCTGATATTTTTGTAATACTGAACATATATGATAACATGATATATGTAATGACCCTTAAGGTTATTTTTCTCATTTCTAGTGTATTTTGACTATTTTACCCTTCCCATAGTTTCATTATGCCAAACTAAGTGTGATTCTATGATTGGTTCAGGAGCAGACTGAATTTTGAGTAGGTTGTGTGAAGTTTTGAGTTTTGGAGCCTTACGGTGTAAAATAAGGAATTCTAGGGGTCATCTAGAGTTCAGAATCTTGAAATAGATATTCGTTAGTTCCATCAGCTAGGGAATGTCAAAGTTTGGTCTAGTAGCACATTTGTTTCTAGTTTAAGAACATTCATGGTGATTTTGGGTAGTTAGATGGGATAAAGTTGAATTTTAGGTAAAATGGTTGACTTATCAGCATTCAAACTATGAGTACTCGGATCAAAAATCCAATGATTCTGTTGAATTTAGGAGGTTATTTTTAGCCAAGAATAAGGTCTTTCATAATTTTTGTTAGCCACGGGGGGATTTTTGTTATTTTGGTGATCATAGTTAAAATGGACCCTTAGTGAATGTCGGTTCAAAGAGACCTTGTATGCATGTTTTTATAGTTCCTTTGACTCCGGAACATCTAAATTATTATGGTTGCATATATGATTTAGTGTCACAGGATTCCAAATGAATCTCGAGGGTCCATTTTAAGATTATTTACCTTGTGTGAATTGTTATTTTCTTCTGTTGTAACAGTTGAGAGACTGTCATCCTAATCGCGGGTTGGGGCTATGATCATGAAGGTCTGGTTCCCTTTGGAGTGTAATCGCTTCAATATCATCCGCGATTGTGTGAAGTCAGTTGCTTAGTCATCGCGATCGGAACAGATCTACTAATTCTTTGATTCCAGTTAGTAAGAGGGATCTTGAACTAAGAAATAGACCCTAAAAGCTAAAAAAGGCATCTCCATAATTGAAAATGGTAATAGTTCGGATTCATTAAAAACATTGAGAATCCGACTCCCTATTTAGTGCTATGCATGGTTCCTTGGTAACTTCTAGTTTGGTTCAGTTCACAATTGAGAAAGGTTAATTCTTAAGGAATTGCAATTGAGTGGTTAGGACCACCATGATGATATAGTCACTATTCACTTAAAATTTTAAAAATAGAAACTTCATGTTATTTCATTCATTGTTCATGTAAACCCCGAATTCTATACCCCAATTTGGCAAAGTTTGTACAAGAATTTCAAAGATATCTAGTGGAAAAGTTTTTTGATAACTTTTTCATCAATCCTCATTACTTTAACATGATTATTACATAGAAATTAATGGTTTTTAACTCAAACATGGTGATTTTGCACAAGAACCCAAAAGTTCAAAAAACTTGATTTTCAACCAAACTTGATATTTAGCTTACCCAAGTGATAAGTAACATATTTTTATGAAAAAGTTTCAGTTTTTACCCCATGGGCCCGGGGTTACTTTTTGAATATATCTTGATTATATGAGTCTTAGGTGTTGATTAGTGTACATTTTCTTGCAATCGTGTTATGGGTAACTAGATTGTGCGTAGTTGAAGGCATTCCAAAAGGAAAAGGCTCACGCATGATTCGGGTCTTCGAAATCTAAGGCAAGTGGAGGTTATTTTGTCTCTTTATAAAGTATTAGTGATTAGTTGTTAAATTATGTGTAGTTGGATAATATGAATTAATTGGGTTGATTATAGTGACATATGTCTGCCCAAAATAAGGGAATTATGTTATTATATGATTTTATGATTTATTACTTTGTTCTATCTTATGAAATAGATGAGATACAATGAATTGACTTGAGATGAATTTTAATTAAACTGCCTCTTGGTAACTTAATTAATTCAAGTATATCATTTTTATAAGACCTTGTGGAGGTTAGAGTAATATAGGTACTTTATGATGCTTAACCTGTGATGACTTGATTTTTTTATTGTACTTTAATTTGATGTCACCTTCCATGCTTTCATTGATATATTCTTATCTATTTTTATTGTGCATGAAAATTTACTTATGGCGGTGATTTGGAATGTGGGGATCCGAGGTCTTTAGCGGACACACATTATTGAGATACTTTAGATATCGGGGCCTGAGGTTTCTACCAAGCAGTGATTTATAGCCTGAAGTTTCTTCCAGATGGTGAATTGTGACCTAAGGTTTCTACCAGGCATTGATATGACAAATGAACCTGAGGTTCTGTTAGGTAATGAGATACGATGCACCGAAGTTTCTGTTGGGCATATAACTGAAGATATAGGGCAGCATGCATCGCGATTACTTGCGGATGGCATAGCATTGCATTCATTTTGTATTGCTTCTTATTTAGATAGTATGCCCGCCTGATGACTTGTACCTATTTGAGATCACTTGATATTCAAATTATACTCTAAACTTGTTGAAGTTGCTTGATGATTACAAATGACTCGTGACTAGTACTTGATAGTTCATTGATAATTGATTTGATTTGATATTGTTGACCATACTGAGGCAACTATTGTGGTAGTAGAGTTGGTGTTAGATGTTCCTTGTGAAAGATACCTCTATTCATACATATCTTATTCCCTATTATTGGGTGGGGTGTTGTATATAAACTGTTTGCAGGTTGTAGTATTAGAAGATGATTTGTTGTCAAGAGTAGTCACTAGTTCCTTATATTAAAATAGCCGAGGACGCTGCTGAGTACCGTTGTATTGTACTCACTCTTTCCTTTTCTGCACTTTTGTTTAGGTGCTACAGCGGACCAGTCTTGAGTTACCTCTCTTTTCATACTTAGTCGATTATCCTGGGACATCTAGAGGTAGCTTCCACTTTATCATAGTCTCTTTCGTTTTCTTGAAGATTTTATTTTCTTGAAAGAATTTGAGAATTAAACCAAATTAATATAAAATATTCTTAAGTGGATTTGTATAGTAGCTACTGGGTTTTTCGATTGTATTTGAAGTTTTCCGCAATATTATAGATATTTACTTGTATATTTATAGATATTTACTTGTATATTACTTTTTGCTTTTAACAATTGGTTTTTCTTTTAATCAATCCGTGAATTGGGATGACCTACCGGGTGAAAGGTAGGTGCCATCATGCCTAAATTTAGTAGTGTGGCAATATTAGAATCTAAAGGGTAGTGCTTTATGTATTTTACCCTTCATTATAAGGAAAAAGGGGCTAATAGACCCTCAAATTTGAAATCACCTGATATATTTCTTGTTATAAAAGTGGTACACATATATTTTTATTGTCATAAAAAAGTCTTCTATAATATTATAGATATTTAGTTGTATATTACTTTCTACTTTTAACAATTGGGCTTTTCTTTTAGTTTATCCATGAGTTAGGATGTCATACTAGGTTGGGAAGGTAGGTGCCGTTACGCCTGATTTTGGGGGAGGATAAGTTGGTATCAGAGCCATAGGTCTGTAGGCTCCACTATATAAAATTCAAGTTTAGGAGAGTCTCTCAGATCAATGCGAAGACTTCTGTTATTTTTGCTTGAGATACTATGGAACTCTAGGAAAGTACCTTCTTATTTTTTTATTCTTATGTAGCGTGATTGTTATAGTGTGCTGAGTCCTTGCATGTTTTTATTGACAGATATTGAGGAATAGATCCATGATTGATGAAGATGACCAGCATGTACCTAATTCAACTATCAGGGGTAGAGGCAGAAGCAAAGTTAGGGTCCCAGGTAGGGCTAGAGGAGCAGCCCCAGTTAGGGGTCGAGCCAGGGCAGTTTCACCTGAGCGAGAGATAGTTAGAGATGAGGAGAAAATTCCTCAGGAGTATGTTGCAGGCTTATATTACAACATACTTTGTTGAGATTTATTTGGGTACTTGAGAGCATGGAATAGGGTGGAACGCCCCAGGGTTCACAGACTAGGGTCGAGGTAGAGATCCCAGATCAATATGCTATTCCGATAGTTCATGATCTGATAGGAAAGCCACCAGTGGTTCCAACTCAAGTGGGTGATCCACTTGAGGTTCAAGGTTTGTTGGGATAGCTGCCAGTAGTTCAGGGGCCGGTGGGGTAGCCACCGAATATATATCGAGTTCATAAGCTCTATATTCTGGGGGTGGGGCTACAAGTATAGTCATTGCTGAGATATCGAATAAGCAGCAACGGAGGTTTGAGAGATTTGGGAAGATGGACCCACTACAACTTTAGGGTGGGACGACTAAGGATCCATACGAGTTTTTGACCATTTTCCATGAGCTACTCCAGAGTGTGGGGTTGGTACAGATACATGGGGTGCAATATATATTTTTGTAGCTTTGAGGGCCAGCCAGATTATGGTGGCATTCTTATGTTGATTCTAGACCAATTGGTTTTCCTCCAATGACATGGGAGATATTTGTTCAAGCTTTTATGGATAGATATGTGTATCGCAGTATGTGAGATGGCCTTACGCTAATATTTTGATGAGATGATACAGGAAGGGATGATTATTGATGAGTATGTGTCCCACTTTTATGCATTATCTAAACATGTTTTTGCTATCTTGCAAAATGAGTAGGAGAAGATAACTAGGGTTATGAAGGGGTTGATCACTCCTCTCCAGACTTTGGTATTTACGACCTCCCAAATAGAGGGAGCCACATTTCATGGTGTAATTGAGCTAGCTAGAGGTTTTGAACAGCTGCATAAGGTTAAGTTTTGTGACAGAAGAGGCAAGAGGCCCCTTTCTTCTTATCAATATTCTGGTGCCTCATATGGAGGCAGAGGGTCTTTTTATAATAGCGGTCATCTCCACCAAGTAATGCTATTTTAGGAAAAATTATAGACCTCAAGTGCTAGTCAGATGGTTCAAAGTGCATCCAGTCCAACACCAAGTCATTATGAGTCTTATCAGAGGGGTTCAGGTCGAGGTGGCCATTCAGGTTCTTAGATTTACTCACAACAGCTTTCATCTCCCGAGCATGTTTCACTTGTGGATAGGTGGGACATTTGAGGAGACAGTGTCCTCACAGTGCATTTGTAGGGGCACAACAGATTCCACAGACTTCTCAATCCTTTCATGCTCCGATTAGAGCACATGTACCTCCATGTAGAGGTAGAGGAGGTGGGTTAATAGGTAGATCTGCACAAACTGGAAGGGGTGCACAACAGGAAGGGACAGGTCAGGGTTGTGCTCCAATTCATCCCAAAGTTGGGCACACGTAGTGCTATGCCTTTCCAAGGAGACCCAATATTGAGTCTTCTGATACGTGATCATAAGTATTGTGTTGGTTTTCCATAGGCTTGCATCTGTACTGTTTGATCCAGGATCTACCTATTCTTATATTCCTAAATACTTTTTCGTTGGTTTTGACATGTTATCTGATGCGTTGACTATACCTCTTCGTATGACTACTCCTGTGGGTGAGTCTTTAGTGGTGGATTGAGTGTGTCGATCCCATCTTGTTTTTTT
>JBDJHY010207715.1:0-11484 GCA_039654485.1 Withania somnifera | reverse complement strand
AGGAAAAATTCCTAGCGTCTACGCCGGGAAGCTATCCTACCAGACCTTCTAGTTGGAGCAATAGACTCAGGGGGAGGTAGGGCCTGGCTTGTGCTTGCCCGTACATCCCTCCTGAAATACTGGGACCTCTTCTTGATATCCTCGTACATGTCCAGGACGTTGTCCAAAATGGCCTTTCTGCGACGGAAGAAGGAAGAGCTCTCTCCCTGGACGGGTGCCAAACTTACAAGAGTTGCTTTCAGCTCGGCTACCCGCTCCTCTACCTCGTCAAAGGTGAGGAGGCCACCCTCCCAGAAGACCACCCTCTAGTACTCTCGGAGTTGATCCTGCAGCCGGGTCACTTCAGTCTCCCGGTGCTTGTAATTGAGCTCATTCTCTATGGCTCGGGCACCTAGCTCGGAGACCTGAATTTCTAGCTTATCCATTCAGGATTTCCGCTCCTCGGGCGGGCCCCTTCAGAATGATATCGACTTCTCGGTATTATCGGCTAACTTCCGCACATCCTCACGGAGATCAGCCACTTTCCGGTCTAATGCTTCCTTCTTTGCCCTGGCATCGTCCCTTTCATCTCGGCATTGCTTCATAGATCGAACCAGGACTCCGAAGCAAGCATCCTGAGACATTTGGTCCCGAAACTGCCAGATGAATTCATCTTTCTTTAGCATCTCCTCATCCTTTGTTCGGAGAAGTGCTTTTAAAGAGAAGTTTTCTTTTTCCAGTTGAGAAAGGGAGTAGGGGATGAGCATCTGAAAAAAAAAAACAACAACAAGGCAAGTTGAGAAAAATGAATTTTTCATTGATAATTGAGTAAATTTACAAGGAATAAATAAAGTACAGCAGGTTACGATCGTGGTTTATTGTTACTAGACGGAGCATTCTATCTTGGTAAGTTTTTAAGACTTATCATGAGTGGGTTTTTTTTTCTTTTGAGCAAAATATATTTTCTATTTATTTGGAAAAATGAAGATATATGACAAAAATTTAATACTTCGAATATTCTTTCTTGTTAGAGATTGAGCTTAAGGTATCTTCTAATCATTAGATTCAAAATTTAGTATATTCTTTACAAATTTCATCTTAAAACTTTCTTTTTAAAAACAATCAACACTATGTAATAATATGATCATGTTGGGTTAAACACAAATGTCAGGTTGATAGATAAGTGAATAATTTTTAAAATTTCATCATTTCTATTTTAATATTTAACAAACTAAAAAATAATTGATATGATAATTTTCATATGAAAAGGATCAAAAAATTACAAAAATTGTCAGATGAGCGAATTAAATTGTCTTGATAATTTATTTATATAATATTAAAAGTGTAAAGGTCTTAGAAATATTGATTGAGTATTTTTCCCTTAATAAAAAGACTTTTATTTAGATAAAATTATCATTTATTTAGATAAAATTATCATTTATTATTTTTTAATTTATTATTAAACTATTCTTATAATATTAAAAAAAATCTAAAATATACGAAAAGAAAGAGAAATATATGTTGTTCTTTCCTTTTAAACCCATGCCAGACAGACTTCTTCTTTCATAAGAATCTTAAAACAAGGAAAAAATTTTGATTTTGATTCAGATTCAAGTCATCTTTTTATATTCATCTAATTTTGAGTCTGGGTGGAGTCTCAGAGTCGAATGTCGGGTCAAGATCGGGGTGACAGTCAAGGTCAGTAGTGGATCATGAATTGGGATTGGGGGTTAAATCCCAAGTTGAGAGTCGGGGTTGAGTTCTGGGTCAAGGGTTAGATCCCAAGCTAGAATCAACAATAGAAGTCAGATCTCGAGTTGAGATTTGGAGTCAAGTTTCATGTCGAGAGTCGGTTTATATCCCAAGTATGGAGTAAGGGTCGAGCTTGAAACGGGAATTGGGGTTAGGTGTCATATCTCCAATTAGGTCTTGAATTGGAAGTCAATATTGGGTTTTGAGTCAAGGGCCAGGGGTTGTGTCTCAAATAAAAATTGAGGATAGAATTGGGTCTTGATTTGGTATTCAAATCTCGTGTTGGAAGTTAGGAATAGGTGTTAAGTCGGTTTTCGAGGTTGAGTTCCAAATTTTAATCATGGTTAAGTCTAACATATGGAGTTAGGATCGGGGTTTAAATTTTGATCAGAAGATGAGTTTAAATATCAGGTCGAAAGTCAGATCCTAAGTCAAGAGTCAAGGTTGTGTCTCGAATTGCGGTTGGGTTTGGAGTCAGGTTCAGGTCTAAATTTGGGAGTCCAAATTGGGTTTCGAATCAGGAAAGAGGAACCTAGGTTGGTATCGATAGTTGAATTATGATTTGATGTCAAAGTAAAGATCAAAATTTGAGTCCGGAGTCGAGGTCTGATCCTGAGTTCGAAGTCTCGTGTAGGGATTGAGAGTTGATTCTTGAATCAGGGCCGGGGTCAAGAGTGGTAATTGAGTGGCAGGATTAGGATTTGAATCTCGGGCTAGGGTCATGAGTCATGTCTCGTATCGAATCGGTAGTTAGGGTCAGATTCTGTGTCATTAATATTTTTTCAAATTATATACTTAAATGTTCTTGGGATAGACATTATTTAGATACCTTTCAGGAGTTGTAGATGGTGTTACCTTTAACTGGTAGCAAGAAAAGAAGCTATCCCCTATCAATGTATGTAGTTGAGGGCAAACCATGGATTTACCTTTATTCTATCCATGAATCTTCATTCGCTTGGTTATGGGACTAGTGTGAATCGTCTCTTATATTACGGCCTAATATATGCGTCGAAGATAAAATTCTCTTGCAGTGGATACGGGACATGTCCTTGCGCCTATTGATCCAATTCCTAACAAGTCCTGTCTCTCTCCTTCACTTAAAACACATCCTATGATAGTTCTAAATTCTTTTTTTTTAAAACTTCGGCAGGATCCCCCTTCTTTGGTGATAATATTTTCTTCTTATTTACCAAATATTAGAAAATAAGTATGAAAGTATCTTATTTTGAAAAAAATATTTTCTAGGTATAGGAACCAAAATCTTACCGAATTTAATTACGTACTCTACAAGATGAGTCCACTATCTATTTTCAAACTGTAAGATTCATTGGAATTTCTTGAAAGTTATAATTTTACCGATGGATGTTAATGATCTTACAAAATGATCCAAACAAGAATAATCAGCGGTATAGTTTTATAACCATACACCTCTATTTATAAGAAATTATTAGACTTTACAAGACTCAGCATTTTATATTTGCTTCCTTTGCTAACACTCAATCAGTAGAGTTATTTTCATCAAGGAAATATAAGCATGTGGCGTTTAATTTGTGGAATTCTAATTCTATTGTTGAAAGATTTGATCTTTTGATATTTAATAATTATTTTTCCTTCAACACTAGCTAGACCATACATAATTGGATAAATACCTGCAGCCAGTTACAACTACTCATGCAGCGAATTAGATAATAAATCAACATCTAGCATTTGTTAACAAACTTATGAAATTGGAAGAGTATGTCAAATACTTCTCAATGCTACATTAAGTGGATTTTATTTTATATTTTAAAAAAATACTTGACTGTTCCCTCATACTTAAAGCTCCTTATCAAGGTGTTAATTAATTTTTTTAATTGTCTACTCTAATATAAATATACGTGTAAAGCGTGTATAAAAAATGTAGAACCTACACTTAACTCTTCATGTCGGAGAATCAATGAACCTAAACCATAATTTATATTAATTATTCAATCTATGCAATACGATAATACTAGTGAAACTCAAATCCATTATAAATCAAGAGTTAAACGTTCACTAGAGTCTATTCCACCTTTTTGCTCGAAACTTGAGAGACATCACATCAATGATAGCTAATATCAAAATACTGAGTCTAAGAGTATCAAAAACACCAAAATAATTAAATAAATTATTTGTGTCCTGAAACTAAGGACATCCTGTCATAACTGATAGAATCCACTGCAAGCTAGAATGTATAGCTCACCCTTGAATCTGATGTGTGGGAGACTAGTTAGAGTTGAGGGTGAGTCTGAGTCGATGGAACACTTGCTGCACTCCACAAAAGAAAAATAAAAAAACATAGAAGTAGGGGTCCTTAGAGGGTAATATGTACTGAGCAGGTAACTCAAAATAGAAATTAATATACATTAAGTAATAACAGAAAATCAACTATATCACTTAATAGATAGTAAGAAATAATTAACAAATATAAGTAAATCACCGCAATGAACCAAGTACATAAAATTCAACAATATTAAGAAATCACATGAGGACTCTGGTCTCCATACCAAGATCTTTCTTGGAACGGGTTCTTTAAGATTAAGTACATAAAGCCATTTAAATCCATTTTCCTTTAGCATTACTATGTCAGAATGTGAAACCCAATCCAATAATATTGTTTCGGCTCGTGGCACCCGATATAATAATATATTGTGTCAGATCGTGGCACTTGATCTAATAATATTATGTCGGTTCCTGGTAGCCGATCCAAATATCTTGTGCTGGATCGTGGCACCTGGTCCAATTATATAATTAATTCATCATTCTTTATCATCACTTTCTATTTTTTTAACAATATTTCAGCAACCCTTCTTTATTCAAGGCATCAATTTGATAGAGTAAGTTCAAGACTGTGGATTTTGCGGCTTCAGGATTACAACTCAAGAACAACAACATATCAATCGTCTGAACCACAACAAATAAGCACATAAAAAACTTCACCATATTACTTATCTCTATCATATAGAATAAATCATAACCTACCTCAACCGAAGAATCGAAGTCAAGCAAGCTAATTCACTGAAGCTTTTCCTTTCTCCAATGCCTTAGAACATTCCCAATCTATCAAGTATCATTATTTATAATTAAAGGATTCGAAATTTATAATCAATTTTCTACCTTAATTTTAATTAATATTTCAAACCACATATTTCTTAGATTTTAAGCTTAGACTAAGTCTCATTCCTCTTCAACTATCGTAAGTTCAACGATATTTGTACAATATAATAAACCTAATATTTAATTATTTTATACTAATATATCAAAACTTGAATCATAATGTGATAACTAAAAATAAATAGATGAATTCCAAAATTCAACTCGAGTTATTCCACCCGTAACTTTCAACCATGAACGGAGAAAAAAGCACCTGAATTAATTACATGCAACACCAAAAATATGCATGAGTTCAAACCTACTTATAATTAATTCCAACCCATTCAATAAAAATTAACTACAGTTAATGAATAATCTAAAATGCCCATTTAGAGTCCATGGAAATAGTATTTTGAGCAATAAATATTCTAGTGCTCAAAACGATCTTAGGAGTCATTGCATCAGAAACCAATTTGCCCACCGTTCATCCTCGAACTGTCAAAAGAAAAGTGAGAGTAAGAAAAGGTACCTAAAACAACAAAAAGATGTCAACTTCTACTCTGTCAACTGGTCAATCTAATCATGTGAAGGCCGCAATGGGAATAAGAAGAGTAGCTATGACCGTGGAATACTTTACTTGTGGAAACTTTCTACGCATGTTTGCTTCGGTCTCTCCATTGGCCTCCTCAACAAGACACTTTCTCTAGTGGACCTTCACAGATGCAATCCTTTTTGTCCTCAACTTGTGGACCTCTCTATCTAGGATAGCCATATGCTCTTCTTCATAAGACGAATTCTCATCAAGTTGGACCAAATCCCAGCAAAAAATGTAGTTTCCATCACCATAGTTTTTCTTTACCATAAACACATGAAAAACTAGGTGAACTCCTGACAAACCTAAAGGAAAGGCCAATTAATAGGCCACCTCCCCCACACGTTTAAGAATTTCAAATGATCCAATATACCTCGGACTGAGCTTACCTTGTTTCCCAAACTTACCATACCTTTCATAGGTGAAACCTTCAGCAACACTTACTCTCCCTCCATGAACTCCATGTCCCTAACCTTTCGGTCTGCGTACTCCTTCTTCCTACTTTGAACTGCTAGAAGATTTTCCTAAATAAACTTCACCTTCTCTAATGACTCCCTCAGAAGATCAGTACCCCAAGGTATCACTTCAAATGCCTCAAACTAACCAATAGGAGACCTGCATCTCCTCCTATGCAATACCTTGAATGGAGCCATATCAATACTTGAGTGATAGATATTGTTGTATGTAAACTCTGTCAAGGGTAAGAACTTGTCCCAATGACCACCAAAATTTATCACACATGCACGAAGCATATCCTCCAGTACCTGAATTATCCACTCAAACCTCCCATCTTCTGAGTGTGAAATGCAGTGCTAAGATCCAATCTAGTACCCAAATCAACTAAAAAAGTCCTCCAAAAGTTAGAAGTAAAATGTGTACCGCTATCTAAGATGATGGAAATTGGAACTCCAAGCAATCGAACAATTCGCTAATTTAAAGCTTTACTAGCTTCTCTGCATTATAAGTCACCTTGACTGGAATAAAGTGTGCAGACTTAGTAAACATGTCGTAATCACCCATATTGAATCAAACTTACCCAGGTCTTTGGAAGACCAACCCAAAGTCCAATGTGATTTTTTCCCACTTCCATTTAGGGATGGTCATTCTTTAAAGTGTCTCTCCAGTTCTATGATGCTCACATTTTACCTGCTGACAATTCAGACACTGGGTAACAAAATCAACAATGTCATGCTTTATTCTACTCCACCAATAATGATGTCTATATCAAGATATATTTTGGTATCATCAGGATGTATAGAGTACCTCAAACTATGAGTCTCTGCAAGAATATTCTGGATCAAATCATCAACACTGGGGACACATACCTACCCCTTAATCCTCAGGACACCCTTTTCACCAATCACAACCTCCTTGGCCTATCCCTGTAAGACCATATCATGAATTCGACTCAACTTCTCATCATCAAACTACTGTCCTTTGATCTTGTCAAAAAAAGAAGATCTTGCCTTTACACAAGCCAAGAATCCTCTTTCCTCAGTCACTTTCAATCTCATAAAGTCATTAGCCATAGTTTGAACCTTCCTAGTCAATGGGTGTCTAGAGAAAAGAAAAATATGCAAAACTCCCCATGCTCCCTACTTTTCTACTCAAGGCGCCAGCCACAACATTAGCTTTTCCTGGGTTAGAGAATAGTAACATCATAGTCTTTTAGCAACTCCATCCACCTTCTCTACCTCAGATTCAAGTCTTTCTAAGTGAATACATATTGTAAGTTGCGATGATCTGTATACTCTTCACACTTGGCCCCATATAGATAATATCTCTACTGCTTCAAAACAAAAACAACAACTGCCAACTTTAAATCATAAGTTGGATAATTTTACCCTTGCACTTTTAATTTCTTAGAAGCATAAGCAATTACATTCCTGTCCTACATCAACACTGCATCCAAACCAAAATAAGAGGCATTAAAATAAATAATGAAATTCTTACCTTCCACATATAAAGAAAAAATTGATGTAGTAGTCAAAAAGGTCTTGAGTTTTAGGAAACTCTTTTCACACTTATCTGACCATATAAATGTAACATTCTGCTTGGTCAAATTAGTTTGCTGGGAAGTAATAGAAGCAAACCCCTTGACGAACCGTCGGTAGCTGCTAGCCAAACCAATAAAGCTCCTTACTTTGAGACATTAGTGGGCCTTGACCAACTCCTTACCACTTTAATTGTTTAGAGATCCACCATCACTCCATATTTATAAACCACGTGCCTAGAAAAGGACACTGGATCAACCAAAAACTCACACTTGGAGAATTTGGCATAAAGCCTCTTCCCCCTTAGCAATCCCAGTACAATTCTCAGATGTTCCTCATGTTCTTCCCTGCTCTTTAAGTAGATGAATATATCATCAATAAACACAATAAAAAATAAATCCATATATGGAGATCCCATTCATCAGGATCATAAAAGAAGTAGGGGCATTCATAAGTCTAAAGACATTACCAAGAACTTATAATGCCCATTGGTCTGAAAAGCAGTTTTTGATACATCCGCTGCCCAAATCTTTAATTGATGTTAACTGGACCTTAAGTCAATTTTGGAAAAGAAACAAGCACCCTGCAACTGATTGAATAAGTCATCAATAAGGGAAGGGGATACTTGTTCTTAATGGTCACCCTATTCAGGTATCTGTAGTCTATGCACATGTGAAGACCGCCATTTTTTTTCTTTACAAAAGAAACTGGATCACCCCAAGAAATTCAATCTTTCAAATAAAACCATTACCCAACAACTCCTGAATTTGGGATTTCAACTCTCTCAACTCAATCGGGGCCATTCTGTAAGGTGGAATAAAAATAGGGCGAGTGCCCGGCTCTAAGTCAATGCAAAAATCAATACCTCTTTCTGGTGGCATACCAGGTAGGTTAATCGGGAAAACATTCATAAACTTACACGTTACTAAAATGGACTTAATCAAAGACACTTCAGAATTATCATCCCTAAGATGTGCCAAGAAGGCTAAACAACCCTTATTCACCAACCTCTTAGTATGAAGAAAAGAGATAATTCAAACTGGGGAAGGGAAGTAATAACTCTGCCATACCAGTTGATCCATCGCAGGCTTGGCCATGGTCATAGTTTTAGCATTGCAATCTAGGATTACAAAATTTAGAGAGAGCTAAGTCATACACAGAAATATATCCAAGTCAACCATCCCCAGCATAATCAAATTGACATTAGTCCTATACCTTATAAAATTCACAGGGTATGATGTATATACCTCTCAACTAGTACTGACTCACCAGCAGAAGTAGAAACGTGAATAAGCATGTCAAGTAAGTCATAATGTAAATCAATTCCATCAGCAAAGGGCACAGATACATAAGAAAAAGTGGATCCACGGTCAAATAATATGAAATTCATACGATCACATACCAGAAGAGTACATGTGAAATAGCATCGTATGCCTCTGCCTATGGCCTCTCAGTAGAAGAATAACATTTGGATCTATCTCCCATCTAACCATTATCCTTACAGGGATGCACTCCAGTAGTTCTAACCTTCTAGCCACCCCGGTTGGACTTGTAATCATTATAACCTCGACCACCACATTCCCCAAAATAACAGCCTTATCATATCCACCCTTAGCTCTAATTGTTGGGGCTCTATAACCCTAATCATACCAAGTTTTCCTCTACCTCAGAGAATTCTTCCTGATATGCCCAGCCTCGCCACATCTATAAAACATCCAAGAGTCAAGAGTGGGCCTCTGCAAAGACAAAAAAGACTGAAGATAACCCCCCAAAATCAAAAAATAATTGGCTAGTCTTTGATGAACCTCATGCCAAAATCTATAAAGATGACTAAAATGGCTGAGCTAAACGATATCCTAAACTTTTTCCCCTAGAGTAAGAACTACTGGAACTATCACTTCTACAAGACCTCTTATGCTCTGTAGCTTTGGTGTACATAGTATGCAACACCCTCTCACACTACTAAGTAACATTGTCCACTATATCCTGAAAGGATTTCCCAGTATTAGACATCTTCCAGGATGGAATCTATAAATCACCATGTAACCCCTTAATAAAGTGGAGGATCTGATCCTCATCATCAAATAGCAAACGGGTGGAATATCTAACTAGGTTATGGAATTTAGGCTCATATGCTTCCACTGACAACTAAACCTGATCTAGGATCTAGAACTCATCCCTCTTTTTATCCCTTAGATGGGGGGACATACTTGTCTAGAAAGAAGGTAGAGAAAGCTAACCAAGTCATGGGTGGTGACTTCGCGGCCTACACTCCACCTGAGATCACCATCATATTTTTTCATCACCCCTAGTATTGAAAGGTCAAAACTCAATTCTGAACCTCTCCATAATATCAAGCTTATGCAACGTCTCTTGACAGTCAACTAAGAAATCATAAGCATCCTTAAACTTAATCCCCTTAAACATTTGAAAGGTTTAACTTCAAAAACTTCTAAAATATATCACGTTGGTTGCTGGGCATAATAGGCCTTGTAGTCAAAAGAGGAAATATGCATGTTTTGATGAACACATCAATATGGGGAGCCATATCGGATGCATGTTGTACTCCCAGAATTTGAGGTATGTACAGCGCTAGAGGTGCTGGGGGCATTTGGACCTGATAGGATAACCCATGGAGAAAGGTGAGAACATAGTGGATTATTTTTGGAGTAGGTTGGGGTGGTGGTTCCTGCTCATATATCTGCTCATCTTCAATCTCAAAATCCTCTCTAGCAACCTTATCGATCGATGGAGGGGTCATTACTCTATCCCTGACTAGCCCAGCACCCTGACCTCTGTGATTGGTGGGCTTCCTCTCGTGACCTCTACCATGACGTTTCATCACTACTCCTCATAGTAACGACCATCATAGTCATTTATAATAAACATGCGATGTTTTTATTCTTGAGAGTTTCAGTAGTTTTCCAAGTCATTTATGACTTGTTGGGGCTAGTAGTTCGGATCCCTATGACTCAGTTGACAAATATCTCAAATTGCCTGTTTTAGAGCCTAAAACTAAGTACTCATTAGCCAAAGTTAACTTTTTTTTCAAGATGAGCTCGAAATTAAATTTCGACAGTTCCTTTACCTCTGGAATTCCAAAAAAAATCAGGATTGACCTTAAGTTTGTGTTTTGGAGTTTTCATTTGCAATTTATGCTAATTTATAGATCTTAGTTAAGTTTAAGGCCTAAAGTGGAGCTTAGGTGGTGTTTAGTGTTTGTAGTGTTGGATCAGAGGTCTGACACTTCCATCAGCTCTAGAATGGTAAATTTAGGTTATTTTGACCCTTGGTACACTTTCTAAGTTGTTTAGGCTTTATTTGAGTTGTCATGTGGAAAGTTAAAAATTTTCTAATTTTGGTTAAGTCTTGGTTGGGGATCATTTTCATCCAAAACAACCTTTGATGTCAATTTCATCAGTTTTGTTGACTCCAAAATGTGTTTTTCACATAAAATACATGTTTGGTTTGTCAAAATTGAACTTTGTTTGAATTTCGAAACACCCGATGAATTTTAAAATAGATGATGATTTTCTGGTGCAACTTTGACCCATTAATCGGCCAAGACCGATAAATCAGCCAAAATACCGATTAACAAAAGGTCTGAGCATTCGATAATTTGGACCAAGTATCCAATAAAGCGGCAGTACCAATTTATCGGCACTTTTTGTCTGATAAAGCGGCACCTGTGGGTTTTTTATGCAGTCTTCTACCCATTTTGGGGGTATTATTTTCAAATTTTCCCCTTTTTTTCTCTTAATAATTGGTGCGATTTGTCTTATAAATTCTCCCAAAGCTCATAGAAAGTTCCTTGAAGGTTGTGCACATCATCATCCCTTCGGTAAGTGATTTTATCATTTAAATTTCATTAAAATTCGAGTTCTTCCTCCATTAATGCCCTAGTCATGAACTGTTGATTCCATTAATTATATTCGAAGTTATATATTAATTCCTTTATCCTTAAGGTTATTATTCATTGTAGTAACGTTTTCTTTTCCGAATTCAACGTATAAATTCATAAAGTTCGATTCTTTAGCCCTTTTATTGTGCTTCGGG
>JBDJHY010207695.1:0-11484 GCA_039654485.1 Withania somnifera | reverse complement strand
ACCCATGAATATAGAAATAGAGTTGAAAATCATGGCAAGTATATCATCACAATAGACAATAACCAAATAAGGAAATAAGTTGCCTTGTGGAAAGAGGCCACCTCTCTTGTTCAAATCGTTCTCCCAACAAAGTGGGATTCCACATGGAGTCCGATTACCTATTCTATCTTGCCTATCCCATTGAAGGTGGAAATGAATTTTACTAACAGTGTTGATACCTAAGAGGTACCATGGACTCGAATCTTGCTCGGTAATGTAACCAAGCTTCTCCAAAGAACAAGAAATAATGAAATTATTACTGGGGTAACATGGAAAAGTATTCTATGTAATGGGTTCATAGATGAGCCCAATTACCCCATGGGTATCATTACTTGCATATCTATTACAATTCATATCAGAACAATTATCATCATATGCAAATAAGTAATAAAGCAAGGTGTCTCTCAAAATAACTTCATTAAAGGTGTTTCCATGAGAATTGGTATTTGTTGGTTCAAGTACGATATGAAATTGAACTACATTAGAAACACGTAAGCATGAAGAAGCAAGAATAAAACAAATTTCACCTTTCTCCCGTTGAACACCAAGCTTTCCAAGTAATGTACTACCATTTCCAAAGGAAAGGTTTACATCCTTGGGAAATGTGTCATCCTCCCATAGTGGGTTCTCAAACAAGTTATATCCTTCAAAGGACATTATATGTTCAACACTTTGAAAATCATCCATAGTCATGCAATCATCAAATAGACTATTTTCTATAAGCCCATACTCAAATTCATGAGTCCTATTACAAAGGCTAGAAAGGCCGTCATATGTCATGGAATCACAATCAATATTTAAGCACTAAACATGACTATCTTCAAGGTCAACTTTATTAACTCCATCACTACAATAAGGAATATTAAAAATATAATCTAATCCTTCTTGTAGCTAGTCATTGTCATCGTTAAGTTCTACCTTGGAATCAAACATACTATTTGGTGGCATTTCAAGCTTAGGGTTTTTACACACAACCTTACCACATTTTGAACCATCTAGTGTAACAAACTCATCCTCAAGATAAAAATTCCTAGTTTGATTTATACCCCTATGATATCCATATGATTCACAATTCAAACTCATATAGGACTAAAGATACTCATCATCATATGTATAAAACAAGGGTAGGATGTCAAACAAGTAATCACTATTAGGATCTTCATTATGACGACATTTACCAATTGGGGTTCTCAAACAATTAATCAAATCAACAATATCATTACTCAAAGGTTTATGCTGCTCACATAGTTGTGCACTTCGTTCTAAGCTATGAGCATTAACACTAGGTGGACACAAAGTGATCTCACAAGGATAGTCAACTTGGTCATCTAAAGGATCAACTAGTGTTTGGCTACTCACAACATTTGAATTACTATGCACCGAGATATTACCATGTGCACCACAAGGAAAAAGCTCATTAGACCCATCATGACTTAAGCTATCACTCACATTCACTTGGCTATTAGCCACACAAGAGTAAAGTTTAGCTTTGTTACCTCCGGGCTCACAAATTTTATCCTTGCCTTGGTATTCCTCTTGAGAGTTCAAGAGTTCCTTTGAAAATCTTCCATGAGCCTCATGTAGTGTCGCATGATGAGGCGCCTCTTTAGGCTTGCTTCCAAGAATCCCTGCATAAGAATTAGAACAACTAAAAGGAGAACAAAAGTTAGTGTAAGTTTGTGACAATCCACTAACTTCACTCCACACATCCTCTCCTTTTTCCTCTCTAGGATTGTCACCTATCACTCCCTTACTCCTCTCAATCTTTTGTCTCTCATTTTGTTGTGGAGTGGAATGAGTGCCAAGGATTCCGGGTGAAAGGTTGGAAGACCCTTTCACATCAAGCTTCCATTTGGTTGTACAATGAGGTGGAGAAGTCATTTCTATGCTTGACTCCTTGGTAACAACCTCACATGATGCATGCTCTTTTGCTTCTACTAAAGACTCCTTCATTGCACCTTCACAAAGAGCCATTATAGGTTCATGTACCCTTTAGACCCTAATCTTAGCAATCAATTTGAGAATTTTGTTGTGAAATTTCTCAAATGACTCACTTGTGTTTGCGTTCAATGTGGAATTCTTAATTGCACAAGATTGGGTTGCCTTCTTGTGTCGAATATGCCTTGGTAAGGAAGAAGAATTCCCTTGAAACTCCGGTATGTAGTTGTACCAATCTTTCACATAGGGAATTTGATGGCTTCAAAACTAAGGATTTCCCAAAAGTATTTGGCAATTCTTCATGGGCATAAGATCATACCACACCAATCTTGAAGACCTCCAAGTGAAAGTGGTACCCTCAATTCCGTGTCTACAAAATAACCTCGAAATGGATAAGGGTTTTGTTTCAACTTTAAAAACAATTCCAACTAGGTAACCGTATGAAGTGTGACATAGTTGTTCATGACACAATCATCAAATTCAAGTAATAACCCTCCACAACGACCCACACTCATATTGGTGATAAACATATCTCTCACCGGGATTTGTCTTCCTTGTATTTGGTAGGAAGAAGCACAAGACGATGGTGAAAAGCCAACCTCACAACTTCCTACATGCTCCCCTTCTTGGATGACTTCATAACAAGTCTATCCATGTTCGTAACCATAGGATTCGACCTCTTGAATTCCTTCATCATCCCCACAATAACTACTAAGGTCCCCGTAGAACCCTAGTTCACTCTCCGGGGTCCCTCCAAAACTACTCATGTGATCAAAAGCATCATCGTAATCCATGGAATCCATTTTACTTTGGGGAACCTGCAAAACTCGACAAACAAGTCAGTTTTTAAAGCCTCACGCCACTCATATTTGAATTTTCACTCCAGTACCTAAGGCGTCCTTCCACAGTTGATAAGAAACTAACTTAACCAATCACTTCAAAAGAATACTTAACCTTTGTGGAAGAATGGATTTTTGTCGACTCTAACAACGTACAAAAGAAGAAAACCAACAAGAGCCAAGAAATAACAACGTAATAAAAGAGAAAAGCTTGAAACAAAGCACCAACAAAAAAGACGGAAGCAAAGAACTAACTAACAACTAAGTAGAATAAGTATTAGTCGTTAACTAGTTTGGAATTTCAGAAAGAATTTGATGTTAAAAAATTGAAACTAAGAATGATAAACTTGAATTGAACCGAGAGATGTTACCACCAAGTAGGAGTACCCTTTAGAAGTGTTTTTGAAGTGGCTTGACCGCCGTCGGGGTAGGCGGACCGCCGTCCAAGGAGGGCAGCCGCCGTCTTGGGCAGTAAGGAAAGTGGCTGGCAGCAGTTGACTGCCGTCTTGAGGGAGGTACGCCTTCTCTTTTGGCAGCTAGTTACTGTTGACCGCCGTCCCTCACAGTGTGTCCGCCGTTTCGGGCAGTGAACCTGGGACGCGAGCTGATTTTTCCTCCTTCTTTGTAATTACTTTTGTACCCCCAAGTCTTATATTTTCCCACCAAAATACTTCAGTTCAAACACCTTTTCCACTCAATTTGAAATCCTAATTGGATCAAACAACACTCCTTGAAGAACACAATCAGCAAGATATGAATTCCAGCAAGAACACCAAGAACACCAAATTTCGAAAAAATTCAAACAACTCGGAATTGAACAAAAATTGAAACGTAGTGTCCTTATGACTTGTAGAATACAATTATCAACCTTTAAACACCAAATATCAACGTTGATATGAGGATGATGGATCAAATGTACTTGTTCTTCACCTTCTTCACATGAAGATATGAAGAACACTCATGAACTTGTTCAACTTCAAATCTCCACTCTCCCACAAAAATGAACTCCAATTCACCTCAAATTTCAACCACAAACTCTCTTTGATATGAGGAACAATCCCCAATACCTTTCAATGCTCAATTCGTAGCTGAATCAAAACCCACTTGTTCTTCACTTTCAAACTTGAAGAACACCATGGATGCTCATCTTCCAAAATTAGCAATCTTATCAAACAATATCCAAACTTCACCAAAATTGATTCCCAAACTCCTTGAGTGATAAAAAACAACTTTAGTAACTTTTGGAACCACCACCAATAACAAAATCGAGCAGAAATTGGTGCGAAATTTCCGAACAAATATGAACACCTTCAAAATATGAAACTCACCAATTCCAACTCCGATTTCTCCCAAACTTGATTCCCACACTCCTCTAAGTATAAGAAACACTTCTATCAACTTTCGGAGCCTGAAAACCAACTCAATCAACACCAATTTGAGTCCGAAAATCTGGAAACTAAGAATATGAATAACTTAGAGTCCAAATTTTAGCAACTCATCAATATGCCACCAAACTCTACCAAATTCGAACCCTAAGCTCCTTGATACATAAGAATCAATTCTTAATACCAGAAACTTCAGATTCTAACAATTCAACTCAAAATCGAGCTCGAAAATTCGAATTGAAGAAGATGAAGATGAAGAACACCAAAAATTGAAATTACCTCAATTCAACTCCGATTTGGACAAAATTTGAACCAGGTGATCTCTACAACATATACTTGATGAATTTCAACTTTTCAAACCTCAAATCTTCTTCAATTTTCCAAAATTTCAAATCGCATTCAAACTCAACTTCAACAATGGTAGTGGTAGAAAATCAACTCCGATTCAATCCAAATTATTAGGGGAATGATTCCTAACACTAAAAATCAAAAAAACAATACAAATTTGACTCGACTCAAAATTTCTGAGAAAATTTGGAATTTTCAAGTTTTGAATTTATTTTTTTGTGATTTTTCAATTTACAACCAAGGATTGTAATCCGTTCAAGCGAATTATGAACCTAGGCTTTGATAACAAATTATACAGCCTTCGATACGGGAGGATCTTGATATGTGTTGTTGACCAAAATTTGAAAATAGAAAAATGCCGAATTAACGAAATTAAAGATAGATTGAGAAATTGGAGATGAGAAGAGGAGAATAAGAATAGCTAATCCGAAATATCAAACCAACTAGAGGGAGTAAAGATTAAAAATCACTGAACGAGAACTGTATTGAATTCCACAAATGAGTATCTTGATGTGATGTTCATGGCAAGAAGTTCGTAACCAACAATGGTTCGACACCATCACTAAAATCCTACACTAAACCTAACAACTACCACAAGCTTACAAGCTTGATTTTTAGTCTTCCACAAGATGAATATCTCAAAAGTCAAAAGCCCCTAAACAATTTAAATGATCCTCTATATATAGAGGATCAACTTTTATTATTTACACATGAGTTCAAAAGTGATTCCAAATGACAAATTGACCCTATAAGTTTGGAGTCTCTTCTAGAAGCCCCAAATGTCTTCCAAGGTATCTTCCAAACTCTGAATCCTCTTGATTGGTGATCATATACACCATGTAAGGATCCATTTGGTAGCTCAAAATTGGTTATGTATCGGCTCTTCTCGGTTGGGCCTCGAAGTGTGTGCTTAACATGACCGGTGCTTTCCAGGGCGTTATCATATAAACTTTTCCCAAAATATTTTATTTAACCTTAGAAATGTTTTATGGTGGAATTCAAGGTGTTACAGCCATTTCTTTCACCATTGCTTCACTATTTATACTCAAAAGTAGGATTTTTTTATTTTCACTGTAAAAAATCTCTCTTCTCTCACACAGTTTATATTTTGTATTTCTAAAGTGAAAATGGTACTTATGTTAAAGAAGAAAAAGAACATGGGTGTTAAAAAAACTTAGATGTTATTGTTGAAAATAGTTTTGTTTTTATCCTGTTTATTATGTTTTTTTAAAACTGAATGGTGCTTTAAGTAATAAGAAGAACAACAACATGATTGGTGTTAAAAAAAATAAGAATGTTGTTCTTGAAAATGATGAATGTTTATGCCTACATATGTTGTTTTGTGTTGTGTTTTTAAAGTGAAAATGATATTTCAAGTAATGATGCTTTAAAGAAGAAGAAGAAGAGGAGGAAGAAGAAGAGAAGGAAGAGGAGGAAGAAGAGGAGGAGGAGGAGGAGGAGGAGGAGGAGGAGGAGGAGGAGGAGGAGGATGAGGAGGAGGAGGAAGAAGAAGAAGATGATGATGAAACAAAAGTTTAATCTTGTTTTCTTAAACATGTTGGGTAAAAAGTTAGATAAGAGTGCTCGAAAAAACAAAGAGACATTTTTTCTAAAACGGACTAAAAAATAAATAAAGACAAACAAATGAAATGGAGGGAGCAATTACTTATGTGAACACCCACAACCCTTTTGGTAATCCAACCCAAACATGCTCATACTTTGATGAGATTCAAAGCAAAAACTCCCTCCTTGCCAAAATCAGTGTCACCTTGGCAAAAGTTTTTCCTCGGTGTTAAAAAAGAATGTTTTTGTTAAAAATGATGTCTCGTACTATTTATTATTTTATGTTGTATTTTTGAAGTGAAAATGGTGTTTTAAGCTAAAGAAGAGGAAGAACGTCGGTGTTAAAAATAATAATTTTGTTTTAACAGATGAAGATTTTTAATAGAAGTTGCTAAAGATGGTGCAGTAAGTGCTGAACTTAAATACAACAACTGTTGAACCTTCAACAATTGATGAATAATATTATAGGAACTGCGGAAAAAACTCAGAAACTACTAAAAAATATTCAACAATTACTGAAAAATAAAGAATTGTTAAAGTTTCAACAAAAGCTAAAAGTGCACATTTTATAAGAACATCAAGAACTACATATTTACACAAAACATTACTATAGTATAAATATAATGCTATAAAATTATTTAAATATATGATAAATAAAATAGTCTATCAATTTGAACTAAAAAATAAATGATATGAAATATGAAATTACAATTAATACTACTAAAGTCAATAATTGCAATAAAAGTATAGTATAAATTAAATTAACATAATACTCTTATATTTAATTTTAACATAACATAACATAAGAAAACATAATTATTGAATATTTTTCAACAAATATTGAAGAAACTACTGAAGTCATGCATGAATTATTGAATAAAATTTAATAATTGCTGAAGAAACTTCTCTTCCTCAGTAGTTTCTTTATCAGGGAAAGCAAACTGATGCACATTGATGAGACATGTAAAGAAGTTTTTTCTTTCTTAAATAGATGTGCTAAATGAAGGTAAACTATTGTATTCTACTGAAGTTCAGTGCGGCAATTTCTAAAATTTCAGTAATTGTTCCATGAAACTTTGTCATCTATTGCGAAGGTCGTTGCTGAATATTTTTTTGAATATTGTGGAGTAAGTAGATCTTCCTCGAAGGCATTCTATAAACTATAATCTTATTTGGTTAAGAATGATACACTTTAGGCTCCTAATATCCTTTGGAAACTACAAGCATTTTGTCGAGATTGCTGTTATAGCAAGTAGTATGAATTATGCAAAAAAACCTCAAGATAGTTGTAGCTATAAGTTGTATTTGTTCATAACTACAACTATATTCAGGTTTTATTCACAATTTATACTACTTTCTACAGCAACAACCTCTACAAGTTGCTTGTAGTTTCTAAGGGATATTACAAGCCTAAAGTATATCATTCTTAACAAAATGAGATTGCAGTTTATAGTAAAATACCCTAAGAAAGGTATACCTTACTCCATAACAATCACACAAATACTTAGTAATGGCTGAAGAAATATCTGGCCAAGTTCATGTAGTAATTGATTAAACTTCCACAACACAACTGTTGTATGAAACTCCAGCAATTAGTGAATGACATCTTGTTAGAGAAATAGTTTTAGTAGTTGTTGAATATTTTCAGCAATTATTGAATATGTTACAGTCGCAGATTCAGCAATTGCTGAAATATGTCCAACAACTGTTGAAGTTGCTGCAACTGCAATAGTAGTTGTTGAATGAACTACTAGCAATTTCTTAAAACCTGTAATAATTGTGTGTATGTTTTGTAGTATGTAGATGATATGTTGACTCCTAACCACTACATTTGGAAAAAAATAGTTCTTAACTTAAATTTATACAACAACTTCAAGGGTGTCTATGAGCAGTTCCCCCAAAGAGAGTACTCATTTGAGTGTTATCCCTTTGAAGGAACACATTATAGGTTATTAACTTTAAGGATGCCTTTCTAAGATATCTCTCTAGAGCCATACCATATCCTGGAAGTGTCCCTTATGGTGAAGCAAAATGAATCTTCACTATCATGAACATAAAAAGGAAATATTTTGTCACACTTGAATTCTTATCAATGAATGAAAACTTAATGTCATGATTGCAAAATACCTTTTATCCCTGGTGAAGATTTTATGTTTGATATTATGTTGCTTTTGAAAATATTTCTTAAGTTCTTAAGGGAAGGTAAGATGTTCGACACTTGACTGACAAACTGTTTAATGATAGTTGGAGCTTTGAAAGGTTGAGGGGCCTTCCCATGAATGCATCAAGTGCAGAGAGAGGTTCATATTCAATTTCATATAATGAACACTTTGTCACCAACACTCATATGATCCATATGAATGATAGTTTTGTTAAGATAATTTGATGGAAGTTGATGAAGTGTATTCTTGCTTGTGAATTGGTTCAGTAGTTTATTTTTTTATGGTTATTGATATGGGGATGATCTAAGATAATTTTATTTTCGTATGATTTGGTATAACTTTTAATTTTATATAATATAATGGTTATTTTGTATACTAAAATAGTTATTTCTCATAAATTTTAATTTTATATTAGTTATTTTATATAATACAATGGTTTGCTAAATCTATTGTTACTTGCTGAGAAACATACTCAGCAAGTAGGCAATCTACTTCAATAACTTTTGTACATACTGAGAAATTCTCAACCAGTAGGCAGTCTGCTTCAGAAACTACAGAACTTGCTAATAAAAATACTTAGCAAGTACGCAATCTGCTTCATCAACTATTGTACATGCTGAGAATTCTCAGTAAGTAGGCAGTATGCTTCAGCAACTGCTGAACCTGCTGAGAAAAACATTTAGTAAGTAGGCAGTATGCTTCAACAACTACTGTACTTACTGAGAAATTCTCAGCAAGTAGGCAATTTTCTTCAACAACTGCTAAACTTGCTCAGAAAAATACTCAGCAAGTAGATAACCAGCTTTAGCAATTGTTATGCTATTTTCAATAATTATTGATATGTTTTCAATAATTGCTAATCTGTTTCATTAGAAAAACCTTATATCATTAAGAATTTTTATTATTAATTAATTGGATCAATCATATTTAATATTAAATAGTGTGGTATTGACATATTATAGTACTTAGACGTGTACATGTTGGTGATCTAATATAATGAGCTAGTAATTTGAGAAAAATAGATGATATATACCGCAACTACACATGTACTCATTCTTAATTGGGAAATTTGACTATTAATTTTTTGGATCGATCATATTTAATGATAAATAAAGTGGTTTTAATATCTTATAGGAATTATACTTGGACTTGGTGGTGATTTCAAAATATGAGATAGTAATTTGTTCAAAACAGATTATATATCGAGTAATTACAAGCATAGTCAATCTTAATTGACAAAATTTGAGTATTATTTTATTGATCAACTATAGTTATTTATAAATAGAATGTTTTTGTATATCATATAATTTAGACTTGGATATGGTGGTTATGTAATATGTGAGATAGTAATTTAAAAAAAATAAATGATATATTGAGTAATTGCATGTATAGTCAACATTAATTGAGAAAGTTGACTATTAGTTCAATCAGTTAATCATATTTAATATTAGATTGGAGTTTTTTTATTATGTTATATGACTTACACTTTGACATGGTGGTGATCCAATACAATGAGATAGTAATTTTAGAAAAAACATATGGATATATCGAGTAATTTCATGCGTCGTCAACCTTGATTGAGAAATTGGACTTTGAATTCCAACCATCTTTGAGTTTAATGATAATTTTCTAAGACTAAAGGTAAGGCTATTATTTGCTACTCCATCAAAACTTTCTGTAATATATCAAGATTATTGTCATATCTTAAAAAGTAAATTATTTTTAAAAGATGATTCAAAACTTAAAATTGTGACAATAAAGTATATTATTTATATAAATCCAAATAAAATATTTAAAAATAAGAAATATTAGATTCGTACTCCCACAGGCAAATTTATCTAATACTCGTAATAAAGCGCTATTTATTAAATAAAATGTATCTATTGATAAATATAGTGGTTTTGATATATTATAGGACTTAGACTTGGACTTCATGATGATCTCATACTATGAGATAGCAATTTGTTTAAAACAGACAATATATCGAGTAATTACAAGCATAGTCAACCTTAATGGAGAAATTTGAATATTAATTTACTAGATCAATCATATTTATTGATAAGTAAAGTGGTTTTTATATATTACTGGACTTAAACTTGGGCATGGTAGTGATCTCATACAATGAGAGACTTAGGACTTAAGAAACTGTTGAACTTCATTTAGCAATTTCTGAATTTGTTGTGATAAATTCAGAAATTATTGATCTATTTTGATTGAATTGATAAGTTTAATAATTAGTTAATTGAATCAATTATATTAATCAAAACATAGTGGTATTCTAACAGCCCTCGGGGTCATTTCTAGATTATTGCTTTTTTTATATGTTTAGAGCATTGTTGGGACTGCCCTAAGTTATTTATGACTTGCTAGGATCGATAGGTTGGATTCCTAGCGGTTCTACGGGCTGAATTCTTTCTTGTTTTTAAGGCCATACTCAGCTTATATGATCTCAAATTTCCTTTTCATCAATTCCATTAAGTCCAGAATATCGATTACATAAAGATTTCATATATGGAGTGTTATAGTTGGAATCCGTTTCAATTACATGTGCATTTTTGAATTTTTTCCAAAATCTGTCTAGATTGGGTCTGCGGCGATCTATTTATCAGCCAACTACTGATAAATCAGTGGCCGATAAATCGGTAAATGGATCGATAAATCAGTTTGACTGATTTATCGTTCAAGTGGTGCCCCTTCTATAAATAGTAATTTTCTTTAATTGTTCTCTTTTCTCTCCAAATCTTTGGATCTTCAAGGCATATTCAAGTAACCTTGAAGTTGTTTGATCAAGTTCTACTCCATAGAAATGTATTACTCTTGTTCTGTAATCATTTCTATGTGGTAATTCTTTGTTTAATTATTTTATAAGCTTTTTGGTCTTATATCTTTCAACTCTAATGTTAAATTTAGCTCTATTTTATACGTATGACATATGAGCTATGTTTTATGCATGGGTATAAATATTTATATTTTTTCAGAGTTGTTAAGGTTTACGGGCTCAATTCTAACCGATATTTTGACCTTGCTATTTATATAGCAATATGGGGCTTGTTTTAATCGTATTGACTAGTGGGTTATCTTTTTGCAAGCCTCGCATGATTCTGAGATTTTTATTTTATTTTAGTCATTTGGGGAACACTTTTCGAGGACATTTTCAGAATCCATACAGTCTACTTTCTTTAGATTGGGTATAGTATAATATATATATAT
>JBDJHY010207684.1:0-11485 GCA_039654485.1 Withania somnifera | reverse complement strand
ATAGAGATATTTGTACAACTTAATATTTGAAAGACGTGTATACTATTATGAGGGAAGGTTTAGTCACAACTTGACCCGAATAAGATGGCTAAGTAAGTCGTGAGCCTTACCGCGCGCGCATGCAACAATTCTATGAATCTTTTCGGATTGAAAGCCCATTAGATATTAGATAAGTGAAACCTAATAATTAATGATGGTTAGCCATGATATGGCATTGTATGTTTTTTATCAATTTCATAGTTGTTTTGATTGTATTAAAATAAATGGTATGATATGATTTAGAATAAATCTATTTTATATCACACCGATTTGGTGATATTCCGTAGTTATCTTATATATTTTTTATTTTAGTTTTATTTATTATTTAATAATTTTATTTTATTAATTATTCTATTTTATTATAATAGCTCTGCTCCATATCCTTTTTTTTTAATAATTTTTTTTTAAATTATTAATATGTGAATTATATAATTAATAATAAAAAATAATACAAGCTATCCAAATATTATATTTATTTAAATCATTACAATATCATACCCCTAACAACCATTCAAAAAGAGGGTAAGTAAAAAATAAAAGAAGGGATTATATTTTTACGAATAATTATTTTGAATGTACCAAAAACAAAATTGACATGTTTGTCAGTAGACTAAGGGAAAAGGAAAAAAAAAAAAAAAAAACCATAGTTACACCAGAGGCCATTAACCAACCAAATAACCCAAAGAAGAAAATGGCAGTTTCCAGCATTGGCTATCAAATTAATTTTAATCCTCCAACTTTTTCCCCTTCAAGTACCAAATTCAGTTCTCTATCTTTCACTTTCCCTAATTGTAAACACTCATTAAGATGGAATCACTTTCGATGCTACAGAAGCTCTGCTCTACCAACTCTTTCAATAATGGCTTCAGGGTACTTCTTCTTTTTTTACTCATTTTGCTGTTTTTTTATTTCTGGAATTTTTGTATGCTTGTAGGGTGTGTTTGGTAAGAAGTAAAATGTTTTTTCATTTAAAATATTTATCTAGAAAAAAAGTTTTTCTTTTTTTACTTATTTTTTTTATGTAATGTTAAAAAAAAGTAAACTAGATAAATAGACAAATTTTGACATTAATAATTATTTGAACTATTTGAAAAAATTACATAAAGCCGTGATATCTAAGATACCCAAAGCCTAGAAGACACCTTCGTCTATGTATTAAAACATACCTCAACTTTTAATTATTTCTTTTCCGGCTTGAAATATCATCTTTCAGGTTAGGAAATTGAATTATCATGGTGAAAATGAAACAACAGATAGTTGAGGTACGAAACTAAAAACAAAAACAATAAATAAGGTATATTTTGTTTTGCACTAACTCAGTAACTTTTTGATGTTGGTAAGTGAACAAAATAATATTGTCTCAAATTTAGTCTAAGCAAATTCTTGTTGTTTGCTTTGCTTTGGTGGTTATCATATTATTTGTTGTTGCTTCTGTTCTCTTCTTCAATGTTATATTTTTCGGTATGATTTCTTTACTAAGTCCACACTTGTAGGATTAAGCAAATACTGCAGGAGGTCAGAGCTAGGATTTTCAATTTATGGGTCTAGATTCTAGAAAAGACATCTTACTAATTCTGAATAAATTATTTATATATATTAAAGTGAACTTTTGTATGGTCCGCGTCAAAGCTTGTAAGTAGAATGCTAGCACCGTCGTTAGGGTCAGGGGTGATGTGGATGGAGTAATCAGGGGAGGGGATTAGGGGCATTGAGGGCAGGGAGGAACTTGTTTTTTCCTATTCTGATTTGGGAAGTCATTCTGATTTATAAGGAACTTGTTTCTTAAATTGTCTTTTTAAAACATTTTGACCGAAGAAATATCAAAATTCTTTGTTTGATCAGAAGTTCGAGAGAGGTGCTTCCTCCTGCCCTTGATTCCTCTTCAGAGCCACCAGCAATCTTTAATGGAACACCAAAGTTAGTTGCTTTTTTACTTTATTGCTCCTCTTTTTGTTTTGGCTCAAATGTGATTGTTGCCTTTCTATTCTTCTTCTTTGCAGGATATAATATCGTTAAATTATACTTCCTCCGTTTTGAATTTGTTTATCTGGTTTTGACTTGACACAAAGTTTTAAAAAGTAAAGAACATTTTTGAGCTTTGTGGTCTTAAACTAAAGATATGTAGAGCGTACCACATTGCCTTTTAATCTTGTGGTCGTAAACATGCCACGTGGAAAGTTAGAACAAAAGAGTTGCCAAAAAGGAAATTGACATTCTTTTTTAAACGGACTAAAATGGGAAGTAAAACAAACAAATTGAAACGGAGGGAGTATACTATAACAGTAAAGTCACTCTACAATACATTTGTCATGTTAAAAGGAACTAATACCTATAATAATGAAGTCATTTAACTTTATCCTCTATAATACTAAAACCTTTCTATTGAAGTGACTTTTACTTATATAGTGGGTAAACATCTATGACTTGAGTGTTCTAGTAGATAAAATTCCTTGTCTGATATAATATGGTTTCCAAATATTACTGACCTTAATACACCATAACAATGAAGTCTCTTTTTATCGCATTAAAGTAGCTAATTGGATGAACCTTACTTGCTTTAACATTAAAGTTGCTAAACTTTATCCACTACAAAGTAAAATCTACCCATCAAGGTGACTTAATCGTTATAGCGGGTTTAGTTTTGTAATTTTATTCTTATACTAGGTAATGCCGTCACAAAAAACTTTAATTTTACAGTTATAGTCGGTAAAATTCAGTGACCATGTGTTAAATTAGCCCGATATATTGGTTATTTCTCTTGTGATAGTCAATTTATTCATTTTTTTGGTTGAAGGCTTTATATCTCTTACTCATGCCCATATGCTCAACGTACGTGGATAGCTAGAAACTGTAAGGTCTGTATGGAGCAACTGTTGAGTCTAGAATTTGCTTAAATTTAATGTGTACTTGAATTCCTTCCATAGCTATAACTTTAGTGATGATGTATATCTTGTATGTGAATCAGGGGCTGCAGGAAAAGATTGAGTTGGTTCCTATTGATTTAAGGAATAGGCCAGATTGGTATAAGGAGAAGGTTTATCCAGCAAATAAGGTGAATAGAAGTGACATTATTGTTTCGAACATATGGTGACGGTTATTCAAATGGTTTATACTTTCTGCTTTCTTTGAAGTTCCCCTGTCCAGACCAGAGGGTTTATCCATAGAATAACTAATCAGGTCTGGCTTTATCAATTCCTAAAAAGTATAGCAACTGACAGGGAGTAGTCGTATAGGTAACAGTTAGGTTGCCAATCTAGTATAGCACTACTAACATGATGGTCAGTCAATAGCGAAAGCAAATGTTCTCACATCTCTATTGCTCTTTGTTCTCATGACCTCAAAGCGATAGACTACATTCAATATAAAGGAGAAAAAAGGATAAGTTGAAACCAAATGATGTCTTTCTGTGTGTGTCTCAAGTGTGTATTTGAGGTTCCTTTCTAAGATACTTTTATCTGTTATCTAAGGGGCCGTCAATCATTTTGCTTACATATCGTGAACTTTGTAAATCGCTGACAGCCTAGGAACGGTGGGACCCCTATTAGTAAAGAGAAAATGTCCCTTCTCTCCGTTTCTCTACTATAATAATAACAGCTCCAGACAGAAATGGTGTTAACCTAGAACTGATTCAGATGGCAAGGACCCATAGTGGCTTTAACCCGCTTCTTGTTACTAAAAAGATTGTGTGTGTGTTCTTTAGTTTAATTAATTTCAAAAAAGTTAGATTAAGAGACCCCAGAAAGAAAGTTTAGCATATCTCTGAATGATTGATCGATCAAAGGTAAATGAGTAGATTTAGGTCTGCTAGTTGACAGGTTTAGGTGGAAAAATATACAGACTAGTTCATTGCGTTACACATTACTATCACTTAGTTGTGCTACTCCGAGAACTTATATTCTTTTCTTGCACAGGTACCATCGCTAGAACACAACAATAAAGTTAAGGGAGAAAGTATGGATCTCATTACATATATTGACAGTAACTTCGAAGGACCTTCTCTTTTCCCAGATGTAAGTTCTTGATAGGATTTTCTTTGAGATTTTCCTACTTTCCCCGTCTCTCAACTTGTGTGCTGGTTAATGTAGGATCCTTCCAAGAGAGAATCCGCAGAAGAATTCTTCTCCTACTTTGACTCCTTTTACAAAGCCGTAATTTCTTCTTTGAAGGAAGACAAAATAAATGAAGCTAGTAAGTTTTAACTCCTACAGTGTTACATACTTGCTTTACCATAGAAACTTTAAGTTTGAGTGAGTTGGTGTAGCTGCAGCATTTGATTCCATTGAGAATGCTCTTTCCAAGTTTGTTGATGGACCTTTCTTCCTTGGTACATTCAGTTTGGTGAGTATCCATCTCTTACTTTTAGTTATTCCAAATTCAAGTGCAGGAAAACTATCTATAAACATAAATTAGTAAGTGAAAAGGTGAAACCTGCATTTTCACTTTGTAATTTGTGAGTGATCGCTTGGTAAATTTCCACACCAAGGCTCAGCCCTAATTAAGTCTGTAGTGTCTATTGATTTTGCCCTATCCTCCTTTCTTTTTGTTTTGAAATTAGGATCTTTATTTGTGACTTCCTTCCTTTTCCTTTCATCTATACCGGAATCATTAAATTCATTAGATTTTATGTTTTGTGATATGTGATGGGCAGGTAGACATAGCTTACGTGCCATTCATTGAGAGATTCCAGCCATTCCTGTTCGAGGTAAAGAACTATGATATTACAGAAGGCAGGACGAGACTTGCAGCATGGATCAAGGTACTGCAAAATTACCTTTTCTTGAATGCTTTATGGTTTGGCCACAGAAGTAATTTTTTACTATAGCTATATGCCATAATCACTTGAATACTAGAACATGGTGTTTTTCTTAGCTTTTATTGGAATTTGTTTCTGTCAAGTTCTTTTTCTGATAACTTGGCGTTTGGACCAACTTGCCGGCACTTCAGCTAATTTTCACCGAACTTTGTCCACTAAAACTTGGAGAGAGAGCCAAAAAATCACCTAGTAGTTTTGCCTCCATTGGAATATGAACTCCAACTCCAGACTGCTTCATTCCAAATTATATAGAAGTTTTAACTAAGTTCTATAATCCTAGAGGGCAACCTATAACTTTTTATTCATTCATTTCGAAGTCTCTTTACGTGGATATTTAACTGCTATCTTTCTTCATTGTGTGCGAAGGAGAGCCTTGAAATAATAGTAAAATTGTCCCCGTATGACCTATATAGATCAGGGGCAGGGGAGGAGGTAGAAGCCCAGTTACGAGTTCGGCCAAACCCAGTAGCTTTACCTCAACTGGTTTCATTATTATGTACATTTATCAAGTTTAGAACCCAGATATCAGCACTTGAAATCGACACTGTATAATTCAAAATTCATAAAGTTGAATCTTGCTATGCCTCTAGCCACTGGTTAGAGCTGTGAAACCAAAATCATTAATGCCCTTTCCGGGATCACATGTGAACAGAAGATGCTTTGTACACCAGACTATCCTTCTTCATTTTGAAAATTACTTGATGTTGTATGGTTGCATTTACTGCAGGAGATGAATCAAATTGAGGCTTATGTTGTAACTAAACGTGACCCAAAGGAGCATCTGGAAAACTATAAAAAACGTTTCTTGGTGATATTGCTTGTCTACTGTTTTTAGTATTTCTTAATTTCTTCATTCAAAAGTTACTTTTATTTATAGCCATATTCACCACATTTCTTTCTTTTTGCAGTCCCAGGTCTGAGCTGTGTGAGTTATGCAGCTGCATCCACAATTATGCAAAGATTACTGTTGAAAAGTTTATATGCAAAAGTCTCATTTGATTCATTGTATTAGAATGGTTTAATTGAAAAGTTTATAGCATTTGGTTGAAGTATTCTCGCCCTCACCTGTGTGATTTTACTAGGAATGTTGTTATTGATTAAATAATACTCGCATTAAGTTATGAAAATCTATGTATTATTTTATGAGATAATAAATTGTACTACTTGTTTTTACATAAGCAGGAGGGAAAGCTAGGGGTGAAGCTACGGTATAAGGGTGACAAAATGAGCAAAAACTATAATTATTCACTCAATAAATGGGTCGGATATCCAATTAATTATGTAAAAGTGAGTCAAATATGAATCAATCCATAGATATTTCATCATAAAATATGAATAACTCTTAAGCATCCACTAATTGTATTTCCCTTAATAACTTCTAAAAGGTACACTTGTTAAGAGTGAGCTTGGCATGAAGAAAAAAAATTCCAATTTTTTCATGCGGTACTTTTGTTTAGATCCTATATTTGTATTAAGAAATTTATTAAATATTTAGTTACAAACCTAATAACTAAAACAAGCTATAGATTTGGTTACAAGTGCAAAATTCATAAACTTCAAATTCTAATTCCGACACTGCCTCTGAATGCTTTTTTGAGTTATCCCTTGTGAAGGATCAGGGGTGGCAAAGCAAAAGTGAGGAATAGACTGGTGAGAAATAGAAAATGTACCTACATAATTTCTGGAAGCTGCCATCTACATAAGTTTGATGAGTGACTAATTTGGTTAAGTTTCGTTCGACAAGATATTCAATATAGTTCCACATTTTTGTGGAGTCAAACGATGGTACATAGACCTTAAAAGGTAGAGATTGTTTATGAATTTGATTAAGTTCAACACGTTGCAAATTTTGAGCCAATACCCTCACAAGTATACAGCTTCACGATGACTATTTCTAACCAAAAAAGTACCAAGAATTATTCTGCTCATTTCCAAAAAAGCAATATCTTAAAAAGTAAACTTCATACAAAAAGCTAAGGTCACTCAGCCTTAGAATCTTAAGCTAATTTGCAGAAAATTAATTGCATGTACAAGAGTATCAAAGTACTTGAAGGAAGTTCAGAAAACAGTGTTTGTATGGTTTAATTCAAGATTTGCAGGATACTTTCGGTTCCGAGATTTCAAAGAAACATCAGCACGACCATCACATAAGTCAGCAATATCAGAAGGCAGAAGATACTTGCATCTGCACCATCGTTATTCTGCAAATTGGCCCAAAAAAATCGGCACTTAAATGAACTATCAATGCACATGTTCTTTGAGACAATGCAGTAGAAGCAAGAAAATCAAAACTCTGTTCAGCAAAAGAAAATGTAATCTTCTTCATTCTGTGCTAATACTAATTTACAGTTTCCAATTGTAATTCCTAAAAAATATGCTCCAACCAATGTCTTACCTTAATACGTGCTTTGAAGATAGGAAGCCCAACCCCATCCCCATCCCCCCCCCCAAAAAAAAAGATCTTTCAGATCGATCAGCAAATTGATGATCTTTGTCTTTTGAACACTAATTTAATCTTGTCTACCCATTCTCCAAGCTAAAGTTTTCTCTGTAGTCGATTAAACCTACTAGTACATCTCTTTTTCCTTTTTCTTAAATCGTGGTATCTAGGCCAATTTGCGCGCATCTCAACTACTTTCAAGGGGTACCTGCTACCTCTCACCAACACAGGTAACGAGTAACTCTATCCACCAAGGCTGGGATAAATGGGAAGAAATCACTTAGTGTTTTGCCTCTACTGAGAATTGATAATGAACATGGTTCTCAACCCACTTAAAAAGGAACTGCTTACAGATATAGCTTTTTGTGTAGGATAAAGATCTATACTATTATGGACATTCTACTTGACTTGCTCAACACCTCACCAAATATATAAGGAACAACTACACTGTTGTAGCTTGATTGTACATAACCAACACCCACTACGTACCTTTTTTGCTTGTTTACTTAAAGAAAAACACGTAGGAGAGTGAACTGAACAAAGAAGAGCACAGGTAAGCTTATTTAATGAAATATTGGTAAGCATAACAAATTGGAAATAACATCCTACTTATATTATGTTTCTTTTATTTCACTATCCTTTCTTGCTCATTTCTGCCCATAAAATGGGGTTGGCACTAATATTACAATACTTGAAGACGTCTTTATCTAGTTCTTAGATCCAAATACATGGAACATCCAAAAATCCAACAGTCCTGTCGGAGGATGAAATGATTTAACTTTAAAATTAAGAAAAAATTATGAAATGATTTATGAAATGATAGTCCCAAAAAGAATATCAGCATACTATAACTAAGAAAAATTTAACTTTAAAATTTCTCTTTTGCCTTTAATGAAATGATTTTTAGACACATAAATATCTAAAAATTATTTTAGAACACAAGTATGAAATGATTTATAGATAGAAAGAATTATTTTAGATCACAAGTTCAAAAGGTCTTTTTTTCCTTAAATACAGTACCAAGTCAAATGATGTTACATAAAATGAAACGGAGGATTATTAAGGAAGTCATTTAATATGTACAAAATTAAATTTATAACCTAGTTAGTAACACCAGATGTCGTTATTCTAAAATTTAAAACCCATAAAATTCAAATCTTGTTAATACAACACTTAATCACTGGTGACGAAACTGATGAACTCAGACACACTCCTAAACACTTGGATGTTTTCTCATTATACGAAATTTCCACCTGTTTATGCCTATATCAATCCCAAGGGTGAAGGAGCATGTCGAATACTAGTAGCTTTAGTTCAAATGTTGCATTTGTATAAAGAAATTCACTAAATATGAACAAAACATAAATTTAGGACCCAGTTATAACCAACCAGGGGCGGAGCCAGGGTACCACAAGGGTCATTGAAACCCCCTAAAAATAATCACACTATATATAAAGGTAAAAGTATTTTTATACATATATAGTAGATGTTGAATTCCCTTAATTTCTTCTAGTGCAATTCCTGGCTCCGCCACGGTTAATTGCTGATGTCGCTATACTAAACTTTAGAACCCATAAAGCTCAAATCTTGAGTCCATAAAACACTTACTCGCTAGTAATGAAACTGATGAACTCTGAGACACATTCCTGAACAGTATTTTTGGCATCCTTAGCTATCTTGGCATTAGCAGGCAATGCCTTTTTCATGATCCGACCTATATTTGCAATTGGGAGGTACCTGTCCTGTTCCCTCGCATTAGCTTGCGGACTCGGTTCATCATAAGAACTTTCATGCTTCCACCACCACCTCCTACTGGACTCGCCGCCGGAACTTCAGCCATACTCTACAACACTACTACCAATACCCTAAAACACAAAACAGCACCATAAAATACAATTAAGTTTGAGAAAAAGGCAGTTTGCTTCACTAAGCTCTCGCTATTCACGGTTCTAAGGAAAGACCGGACCACAAGTACTATTGTACACAAAATAAACACCATAAAAACATCAAGCTTGTAAAAAATAGCGATTTCGGTGTGCACTAAACTCTCACAATGTGCGTGTACACAAAAGTGCCAAACCACAAGTACTAAACACCATAAAATACATCACACTAGTAAAAATAGGCATTTCGATGCATTAAACTTCCACTATACTTGGGCCCAAAAAAGTGCCAGATAAATCATTTACTTCCAGCTTCCTCCTCTACAAGTCATAAAACAATCAAGCTTGAAAAAAAAGGCAGTTTGGTGCCTATGCTCTCACTATGTACATGTCCAGAAAAGTTGTCAAACCACAAGTACTATTCTACATATAACAATAGATAATAATGGAAATACAAGAATTAAACACCCCTGAAACATAAATTTATAAAATTCCATCCTCAAGAAATTTCATATGTTGAATCAAATTGATAATAACATCAAGAATTACAACAAAATCATTGATTTCCACATTCCTCCTCCAAAAGTACTATTTTATACAAAAAAAGAACACCATAAAACAATCAAGCTTGAAATAAAAGGTAGTTTGATGCACTAAGCTCTCAGTATGTACGTGTCCAAAAAAGTTGTCAAACCACGAGTACTATTCTACATATAACAACTGATAATAATGGAAATACAAGAATAAACAAAATTCCATCTTCAAGAAAATTTCCCCATTTAGGTCCGATTCGGATCCCTCAGTTGTTTCCTTTTCCTTCCGCACCTTTTCCTCAAAATGAGAAAGAAGATGGTACACTTGAATTGTATTATTTAAGTGCTTATTTCTTGCCAAAAATCCTACTTCTACAATTGGTAGGTCACTGGGTTATTCAAATAAGTCGTGTTTTCTGTGGGTTTCCCGTGTTACAACTTCCGTACCAATTCGGTCGATCCAGAATGGATCGGTTAAACATTCCATTTGACTCTTCTGTGTGGTATTCATTCTCGTTCGGCTCCAATATTGAATCAAATTTCAAATAACATCAACACACCATATCCAAGAATTACAACAAGATCATTGACCTCCACCTTCCTCCTCCACAAGTACTATTGTACACAAAACAAACACCATAAAAAAAATCAAGCTTGAAAAGAAAAAAGGTAGTTCAGTACACTAAAAACTCTCGTTATGCACAGGTCCAAGAAGGGCCAGATCACAAATACTATTGTACAAAACAAACACCATAAAACACATCATGCTTGTAATAGCCATTTTCGGTGCACTAAAAGAGTTTGAAACATAAATTTACAAAATTCCATCTTCAAGAAAATTTCAAACATTGAATCCAATTTCAAATAACATCAAAATACCATATCCAATAATTACAACAAAATCATTGACTTCCACCTTCCTTCTCCACAACTACTATTATACACAAAACAAACACCATAAAAACAACCAACAATAACAACAACTAACCCAGTATATTCCCACAAGACAACATAATTCAGAAAAAGATATAATATATAATCAACAGATAATACACGAAACAACAACTACAGAGAGTACCAAACACCATAAAATATAATCAAGCTTGGAAAAAAGAAAGCACGCACTAAAACTCTCGCTATGCACGGGTCCAAGAAGGTCCAGATCACAAGTACTATCGTACATGAAATAAACACCATAAAATACAATCAAGCTTGAAAAAAGAATTAATTATTTGACCTAACCTTAACTACTCAACAGTTGACTCTTACAAACGAATCAGAAAAAAAAATCTGATTTTTTTTCGGTTGGTTTGATTCGTGGATCGATGGATCAATGGTGAAGAAGAAGAAAATGAGGTAAAGTTTTTGTATTTGGCGCGTTTGAGAGTGTTTACATACACAGAGGGATCGGACGGCAGAGAGAGATGGGGAAGAAACTGAACCTACGTTTCTAAATAAATAGGCCTAATTTTGCTTTTTTTGTTAATGTTGAAATATTAGGGGCCGTTTGGCCATGAAAATGATTGATCAATAATTGGGTAAACAATATAAAATAAATTGACATTGTGTTCCATAATAAATTTTTTAGGCACAATAAATATTAATGATCGCAAAATTTAATTGAAGAAATACTTCAGGAGAAGAATTGTGATACATAATTCAACTAATTCTTCAAATACATAGGAATGTATGTTAAATTCTCTAAATATATGGTTAGACATGCAATACATTCTATAAACGGGTACGTGTAATGTATCGTATATCCGACACAGGCTAT
>JBDJHY010207654.1:0-11486 GCA_039654485.1 Withania somnifera | reverse complement strand
ATGGAATAGATGCAACAACATATGTAGATTACAACCCTAACATAGTTTAACCCATGGCTCTGACAACCCTAGGTTTGGGGTTTAGCCAACTATTGACATCATCCTATAATAATGAATCCAGAAGATAGAGAATAACATACCATAAAAGAAAGTTTAGTTGAATGTAGAATAATGATCAAAAAGCTTCAATACTTGTGTTCGTGAATAATATGGGGTATCAATCCTAAATCACAAGTTCCCACTAATATAAAATGTGTAAAACAAAACTAAGTATGCTATTCTTTTGTGCTCCTAAATAAACAGTAAAAGTAGTCCCATAAAAACTAAGCTGATTGTGCTATTTACAAAGTATAGGACTAAGTGCAATAACAACAACTTCAGCTAAGCTTTCTTCAATTTGGACGATAGGGTAGGCAAACTGCCTGCTGACAGATAGACCATTCGGTCTTCCGTCTTCACCTTTTTTATCCAGTGTAGTTTCCATCAGGCGACGCATAGTAGGCGAATCGTTTCCCAGCAAATGAGACGTCTCATAGGCTTCCTGTTTCTTGCTTATTATCCAATAGAGTTTTGAGTAAGCAGTACATATTAGGAGAACTGTCTTTCCTCAGACGGTTTGTCTATTTCACCATCTATTTATATGGTTCTATCCAGTGGACTTCCTATTGGACAGTTGGCTCAGACATTTCATCTGAGCCTAGGCAAATTGACTCTTTGTCAACTAAAAGTGCCCTTTTCTTGTACAAGTGCTACATATTTCCACTTAATGACTTAACCCTGCAAATACTCAACAAAAGCATTAAAACACACTTTTATTACTCAAGAACATGCTCTATTTTTGGGGTTTCAGGTGCACGATATGATAGAAAAATACAGTCGCATCACCTGGAGATGTAAATTATGGAGAGACTAAATCATCTTAAAGTACTTGAGTTGGAGACTATGCCTACTGAGTTAGATGTACTAAAGGCTGATATTGCCAGACCATTTCATGTGGACCCGCCTCTAGTCACCTCAATTTCATTGATGCAATTATTGGATATTTGGCAGTGAATACTCCCATGGTTGATCTATTTGCAGCCAAAGCCTCCTCTAAAGGGAAGAGCTTGCATGAGTCCATAGATGAAAGGATTGAGAATCTAAGTAAGAGATTTAGAAGAGAGACTAAGGATGTGCTAAGGCTATCAAAAATTGAGTATGTGTAGGAGGAGGAGTCTTTGAGACTGGTTTCCTCCTCTAGTATCATATCTATTCCACCCTTAGAAAGTTTAGAGGTACCTGTTGGTGCCTTTATTTCTCCTGTTACTACCTTGGTGCCTTCGTGTACCATTCATACTCAAGATACTATTATTACTAAGATGTTGTTGAGCACCATCTCTATTTTTACAAGTGATGACACTTCAAGTGAACCCACATTATTGAATGTGTTGGACACTATTGGCACCAACTTCAAGTCCACCAGTATCGTGCCTAGGGAACCGCAGGTTATTTTACTCTCTTTATCTATAATTTTTTATTTTTTTAATGCATTGAGTATAGTGCATGGTTCTTTTGATTGGGGGGATAGCTGCTACTTAAGGGTTTTTCTTATCATGATTCTTTTAAATCATCTATATTAGCATAATAGAACTAGTATGTTTAGGATTTTGTATTATTATAGATGTTTTATATTAAGAAAGACTCTTTAGGAGAACTATACAATTTAGCTTTGAAAATAATGAGCACACATGGTTATGAAATTGTGTTCATGAAGAAAACCTCTGAAAAATTTATTTGTGTTGAGTGGATTCCCTTTCGGTGATAGAGTTTGACCATTTGGAATCTTTGTGTGAAATTTGATTATTGATATGTTAATCATTGGTTAAGATAGGGTATGAATTCTCTAGTTGGTTGTAGATAGAGTAATTCAGTTCAATGAGTTTGTGAGATTGATTACCAATTTTTATTATATGTGTACAAGACAGAACTTAAACATTAGTCTTACTGAAGTCATAGGATAGTTGATTAGGAAAGGATCATAGGCCTTTCTTTCTTTACTTCAGTTTTAGACTAAATATTCCACCAAATAATGTATATATTTCTTGATCTTTATTTGAGCCTAATAGACTTTATTTATTGATTATCCCATTAGCCTTCCACTTTTATTCTTAGACCGCCTTTTCTCGGCCTTTGTACGTCCTTTGACACCAACCCTCAACTCAGGCTAATATTTTAGTTGAGTGTGGCTGTAATGTGTAGAAAAAGTATGGGTAGGTATGAATAAAAAGGAGTAAAATGTGAAGAAGATGTTGGGGTGTGGAATGAGTTGAAAAGAAAAGAAAACCAAAAGAGAGAAAAAAGATAAAAATGTGAAATAAAAAATAAGTGAAAAGTTGAATTGTACTGTTAAAACTACACCCCCAAAAAAATAAACAAAGAAAAGGAGGAAAAGGGGAAAGTACAGTGGGAGGAAAATGGAGTAAAAATAGTGTAGTCCCAAGGAGGGTTTAGTCACTAAAGTCCTATCTACTATACCCTATCTTAAGCCTACATTACAAGATGAATAAAGTACTATAGTGATCCTAACCTAACTGTCTGAAAGTGGAAGTGTATAAAATTAGGGCAATCCTATGATCTGTAGACATGAACTTTTTTGAACTTTTTTGTGAGAGCGAGTGCATTCATTTTAGTACTAAAATTCATTGATATATGGCGTGTTGAATTCTTTGATGTAAAGCTACTAGAACTGCATTATCTGACTACTGATAAGTTGAAGGTTTGTCACTTATGTGTGCATGGTTATCCATTAATAGCATAATGTCATTCATAGATCCTCCTGACTCAGTTATATCGGTTTGTGTAACACATGGATATTTTTTATATGAAGTATAGGGGAAAATTGTATTATATATGTTGGTCTAAATATGACTGCTATAGGTCTCTTGGAGTTACTTTTACTTAATCATCATTATTTTCTTTATTTTACTTTATGTTCTTAAGGATAAGAAAACATTCTAAGTTGAGGTGTTGATGTGTCACTTTACAACACTTTTGATGATTAAAACAAGAGATTATTTTGAGTTCTTAAGCATGTTTATGTGATATGATGTGTTTTTATTTAGTTTTTAGGAAAAATAGATCCAGAGGTACATGAGATATGTTAGCTGAAATTAATTCCAAGTATGGGGCCACAAGTCACACCAAGACTCATGTTAAGATTGCGCGAGTCATGCTAGTGGTTGTGGGGTGGCTAAGAATTAACTAAAGGAAGAAAATTCATCCCAGATGTGCAATAAGTGTCCTGCGACTCATGGTGACATACGGCTCATATGCCTAGTCATGGGAAGAGATACTAAAACTGCGCGATTTTAAAGAAGGTTTTTATAAGTTATGGAAAAGTACCATGAGTTGTGGCATGGCTCATGGGGATATACTGAGCAACAAGTGAAAATCTATGCCTAAGGTAAACCATATAGGGTACCATAGGGATTACAAGTGATCTGATGACTCGTCGAAATGATGCACTGACATATGATGTTTACCAATGTAGAGGAAAAAGATAATTTTATGGGCCATGAGAAATACCCATGAGTCGTGGAAGCGCTTATGGGATGACTTACTATTTATACATATCAGAAGTACAAGCAGGAGTATGGGCTGTGGAGCATTTGTATGGACCTATACCAACCCTATTTTCCTGTTATGTTTAGTAGATGATTATGAAGTCTATAAATACATAATGTAGCATTTTATTTCGATGTTACACACTTTTGATACATATCTAGGGTATTCTTTGACATAGTTTTATCATGCTCTTGGATACTTTGTAATTAAATTGATAAGTTCATCATTAATTTTTCAGTTAGGTTCTTAATTATTGCAAGTGTTGTTATTATGCTTTCTTCAACAAATATTAATATTAACACCATGATCATGATTAGCTAAACACCACAACTAGGGTTCTGGGAACCATGGCATATTAACAACGTAGGTTAAGTACATAGTTATCCTTGATATGTGAATGAATTTATTGATATCTTCTTCATTTTTATTGATTTCTAATGGTGTGAAACATTAAGAACTCACTTGTATTTGATAATTTTTTGGGATAAGTATAGAAATTGGGAAAAAAGATAACAACTAATATTTGAAGCACAACCTTTATCTAATAACTTGAATCCGAAAGGGGATAGCTAATTTGAGATTTAAAAAAAATAGTTAGTATGGAACACACAATAGGACCAGGAGGTGAGGAGTGAAATTCACCTAATAGTATGGGAGGCATTTAGGTGAACCAAGCTTGTTAGATTTTAAATGCATCGTATCAGGACACATCACTAGTACAAGTCACCAATAAAATTAAGAAGTTATGGTGTACAATGTCTCTTAATTATTTATTACCACCTTAATAAATCTTAGTCTTCTTATTATTTGAAACACTGATATTGACCAAAAACTTCTTTACTTTCTACAATTTTTCCCTTTTGTAATACTAGCTACAACTGATATGAAGTCTCTTGTAGACTTATATCCTCTATATTCCTTGTGGGATTGACCCCAATCTGGGTTGAGTTTATATTTGATAGTGACCACTTTATGCTTCTTATATGAGATGTAGTTTAGGTCGACATCATATTAGATTAAATTAAAAATGTATGGTCCTACCAAATAGAGTGTGCAAACTTATGTTGATTCTAGACCTTCCAAAACTCCTATGATGACTTGGGAGGTGTTTGTCCAGGATTCTTTTTCATAGATTTGTTCCTTGAAGTGTTATATAGAAGCACAAACATCAATTTGAGTTTCTCACTTGGGAGGGTATTTTTGTTATTGAACGTGGGATTCAGTTCTATCCCTTATCTAGGTATTCTATGGTGATCCTACCTAATGAGAGAGAGAGAGAACTTATAGGTTTTGTGAGATGTCTAATTTATCCTATCGATTAATTGGTTTATTGATTCGGCTAGTTTAGGGCTATATTCTAAGAGATTGTGAGGAAAGCTAAGGGGATAAAGTTAATGCATCATGAACTATTTAAGCAGTTGGGGGATAAGAGGACCTGAGCCTTTGGTCAATTCAGTGACACCCTACCCAGGGGTAGAGGTTCCTTTAGGAGGATTGTACCTCCCCCATCCAGTAGTCCCTTTCATACAGCTATTAGGATGCTGGAGGGTAGAAATTTTAAAGGTGGTTCTTCCATTTTGAGTTAATCTTCTAATGGTACTCCCAAGATAAGCGGGGTCAAGATAAGTATTGTGGAGTGTTTTAGAGATTTTTACTCATAATGGATAGATTATTTATGGATATATTAGACATTATAATATGGATTTCCCAAAGAACAACTAGAGGGGTCCTCACCCAGTTTCTCAGGTTCTAGCAGTTAGAATGACACCCTTGACTGGTGGTAAGGATGGTTACTACATAGCTAGGATAGATAGTGTAGTGGATACTCAGAGGGATTGTAATTGAATGCAGTGTTATGCATCTTTATGTAGAGTTGGTATAACGACTTATGATATAGCTATTATAGGTGTGACTTCAGTATGGTATTGGTTTCCTTCAGCTTTTTGATTATGAATTTGTTTACCTTCTAGATTTTTGTGTGTGTGATACCTTAGTTTTGGATGAGATTTTTGGGTTTTTCTTCTATGGTTACTCCTATTCCATAGCCTTAATTGATTCATAGTGGTAGATAGATTACACTGATTTTTATCAAGTCGCCTTGGTAGGTTATGATGAGTGAGTAGGGCTACTTGTGATAAGTTCAATAGGCATTGATACAGTTTGTGGGAACTAGGTAGATTTCCATATATCTGGCAAGTTGACTAGTCCTAAAGAGGATACATCACCAGCCATGTTGATTTCTCCTTACAATGGTAAATTTGGGTTCAAGTTAGTCATTGACCTTGTAGCGTCATGTTTGATATGGGTTCATTTGATGGGTAGATTTACTTTGCACTAGGTATTGGTATGATAAAAGGTTTTCCTATGGTGTGTAATGGTGTTTCTTCTTGAGTGGGTGGTATTTTTGAGTTGGATATGATGTACCAATCTGATTGTGCAACCTTATTTGAAATATATTGCCTTTAAAATTTGTATCCTCTTTTAGATGCTGAATTGTGTTAGGAAACTGGAAGCTGTGGGAAGGGGTTCAGGTTACGGATCCTTTTTTCTTGAAAGTAGAGAAAGAGTGAGTAGCTTTGCACAGTGATATGAGTGTTATGATTTAGGTAGTGTTGTGTTTGGATTCTAGGATTGGTAATGCTTTGATTTGATCTTTGAAATGGAATTTTCTCATGTGTGGATAAGCTTTTATGTTAGGTAAAGTTACAAGGTTCATTAAATTTTATATTTGGTGTTAGTCTAGTCATTCCTATGTTCTTGAATGGTTATTCAGAATCTTCATTGGGGTAGTGGTCGTTCATATAATATGATGTTTCATTATCTCGGACAGAGTAATTATTTTGTATAGTTCAGATGTTACCCAAGGTGAGGGTTATCCTTATGATATGCTAAAGGATCATCATGCATCCCCAGTTAGTTAGGTGATCATTCAAATTCTTTAGGTTGTTGTAATATAATGAAGATTATACTAGTGGTTGTTTAGTGGTTCAGAGGATTCTCACTTAATCAGTTTCATCCTCAACATTTGAGGTTTCGTAGTCACTTTACGGGTGCAAATTATAGTGTTAACCAATAGTTCAACTTTTAAAGTGTACTATGAGAATACCACCTTGTGCTATCTTTTCTTGAGACTACTTGCATAATATCTACCATGGGTATTGCAGTTTCTTGAGAGTACTGGTACTTATTTTTTCTTTTAGGGGGCATGTTATGGTTATCTATGATTGCTTTTGAGGGTCATTATGGCTAGTTCTTGCAAATGTAGAGATTTTCTATAACTATAGATACCATTCCAGCATCCAAAAATAGTTATATGCAGTTTTGTATGTGCTCACGACCCAAAATTCAATCATGATGGCACATTCCATACTCCACTTAGATAGGTAAGCCTAGTCAACAACAACAAGGGTAAATGTGCAAAATAAATAAAGTGAGAAGATAGAAGTTCCAATACAAAAATCCAAGCTACACAACCATACCCAAAAACTAAAGTCACTGTATACAAGCCTCTACTAGAATAAATATAAGATTAGACATAAATACAACTCAAGTCTCAATATATGAAAGACAATATAGAAAATAAATATAAAAGGAATCAAGGCCAGGGGGAGGAATCAAGTTGTTACCTTATGAAATCCAAGATGATCTGCAGCTTTGCGAACAAGAGAACAATATCAAGGGACTTAGGGCTTTGTACCTACACAAGGTGCAAAAATAAGAAAGGTGAGTACCAAACACAATAGATACCTAGAAAGTGTTGTTGGATGACAAAAAATCTAAGCATTGATGAGAACCTAACACCTGAAACATCCCAAACCTCAAATAACTAGAACCAGCATTCAGGAAATTATCCAAAATACTCTAACAGACAATGTCACAAAATGATAAATAATAGAGTCAAGTAAAGGATTCACTAACAAATGACCTGCATAGTATTACAAGCCAACAAATCCAACAGAATCACATAATCAAAGTATATCTTCCCAATAGTAACACATATCAGGAATGCAAAATAATCCAGATAAAGCATAAATAGATTAAAGAAAAAAATAGATCACCTAATTCAAATAATCACATGATCAAGGAAAAATACCATATCAGATTAAAGTCAGTTTCATCAATAAGTAGAACAATTTCAACCAACTAATTACAAGGCACATCAAGTATCACTAATAACTAAGAGGCCACTCAAAAAAGAAAGTACGAATCAATATCAATGCAAAAAAATGCAATGGAAATTGTGCCATTATATGATGTATGAATGTCTACACACCTGTTGTTCATTGGTGGCTAGTCGGGAACCATAGAACCTTTATGGAGGACTCAAAAAATCCATGTGCAGTCTCTAGATCCTGCCTGTAGGCCCTTGGACAAAACACTAGTTGGTTCTACTCGTAGGGCTCTGAAAGGATGTAAATATCAAGTAACTAAATCGTAATCACTCTGGATATGCCTGTAGGCCCTCAGAGGATATAATCAAGTAAATTCAATTCTCATAATCACAAAATTCTAAAAACCATTTCCCATCAAGTCTTATCATATCACATTATAACATTATTTCTCTTCTTTTTATTTCTTTTCATAACATATTTCATCTTCATTTACCTTAAGATAGCATTCCCATATCAGCACTTTAAACCACCATCAAATATACCATTTCCACTAAAACAGACCTTCAATATATATACTCAATCTGAATCAATCTCAAGTACATATACCCACCCCTAACTTGTGTAGGAATAGGCCTCTTTTCTTGAGTCAATTCATAACTCATGAGAAGATTCTCACTAGTCGTGCTGCTATCTCTTGGAAAGAGTCCTTCAACACCTCTCTTAGTCCCCAACACACAAGTGCATCTGCGATGTGAAGGCACATCTTGGGAACCAAAACGGACTCGTGTGATGGATTTTAAAAATGAACTGTTCAAGGTTGAATAAAGTTACATAGACTCATATACTGCATGAAAATAAGTAAATAATCACATCAATCAACCATTTAGGTCTCCAACGGTAAAAAAAATTATCAAAACCCTCATTTTTATCTATTGTATAAGTATTAAAGGCACACGAGTCCTTTTTATCAAAATGATGACCCACATAACCACATAAACCAATTACTTTCAAAAGAAAAGTCATTACTAATTCATTCCAATTATTTACAAACAAGGAGGTTTCATAAATACTTATAAGTGTGTTTCCATTTCCATTTTATCTTTCAATTTATCCCATCTCATCATAAATAGTAAGCTTTTTATGAACCATCTCACATGAATAATAATATTAACCAATCAAGCCCCCACTCAGGCATCATAACAGGTAATATCATTCAAGTCCTCTCATGAGTATTGAAATAGGTAAAGTATCACAACAAGGCCTCACAAAATATCTCAACGGCTATAATATTACAACAAATTCTCATAAGGGATCTCAACATAATAAATATCACAAACAAGCAGCGTCATAGGGTATATCACTTAGATAAAATATGGGACCCAATCCTAAATCTCAACTTAAACTATCAACAACACCATAATTCTCCAAGTACCATATTTATTACCAACCTAGTGCCATTTTTAACCCATAACATATAGATCAATGCCCACAAAAACACTCTTAATATCATATACATGGGATACCGATCAAACCCTATTATTCCTTCTATAAGTAACAAGTAAATCAAGTAGCACATAAGCCTAAACAATTAGACAAAGATTCAAAGAACCTTAACTTATCATAAAGTCAAAACAAATAAATAAAACATAGGCTTTTACTTTTCTCAATTACTTCAAATCCATGAAATCTAGTTAAATATGGATTACCAATAATAAAATATGAACAACAATACCCATATTTCTACTTAAGAAATCGGGTTTAAAAGTCACCCTATAAAGACAAATCAAAGGCATAAGGGTATATCTGGAATTTTTCTTAAAAAATACATTACTCATGATACACCTTATGAAATCACTCTCAATCAAGTACCACTTATGATGGTACTCTCATGGAACACTTTGAAATTCAAATTATAGGTAAAAACTACAAATTTACACCCCAAAATGATTACGAAAACCTCAAATATGAGGATGAAACTGACTGAACTAGAACCTTCTGAACCACAAACCAACCATTAGTATAATCTTCATTACTTTACCACAACCGAATCATTTGAAAGAATAAATGATTGTCCAAGTATTGAATATAGATATGTATCATAGGGACATGTATGTATCATGCTACTTAACATCACATTGCATTGCATAATATACTCATTGGTTGATGTATGTATTATTTTTTCTATTTTGTTTGGTTAATTATAGTTGTTATAATGGTTGAACCCTCTAGTTATTTACTCTTGTTCTTATCTTACATTTCTCATTGATTTAGTTTCCATGCCAATTGAATTCCTTACTTTCCCAATCTTGTTCCTTGACTTGATTTACTTGCAGATTATACTAGTGATGGTCCCTTGAGCACCTTTAATCATTTATCCTCCTTCTTACTTTATTTCCCCTGTTTGACTACTCTTGATGGTAATTACTCTATTTTTCTTACTTTTTGTGGATACTAAATTATCCCTTTCCTTATTATTAGATTGTCCTGTGATTTGATGATAGATTACTAAGATTGTGGTCATCAATCTCCACTCGTAGGCCATTAAAGAATATCTAAATATCAATTAATTGAATCATAATCACTCCTCCCTCACTAGGTCCTCATAGGATATAATCATGTACACTTAATCTCATAATCAAAATTCCCAAAACCATTTTCTAATAAGGTCTTATCATATCACATTATCACATACATTCTTTTTGTTTTCTTCCTTGTTATATCATATTTCATCATCACTTAGTTTAAGAACCCGTTCCCATACCAATAGTTTAAACCATTAACAAATAAGAAAAATCCAATAAACTAAACCATCAAAATCTCATAGATATATTAAGTTTGAAGTAATCTCAAGTACATATGCCCACCCCTAACATGTCTAAGAGTAGGCATCCCTTCTTGAATCAATTCAACACTCATAGGAAAAATCTCACTGGTCATGCTACTGACTCTATAAAGGAGTCCATTAACATCCCTATCAATCCCCAACACACAAGTCCACCTGCAATGCAAAGGGTACATCCTGAGAACCAATGAATGAACTCGTGGGATGGATTCTAAAATTCAATAGGTCATGGTAAAAAAGAACCACACAGTCCAAAAAATGATATAATAACAAGTAAAATATCACATCAATCAACTATTTAATTCTCTTACAGAAATAAAAACCCCACTTTTAGCAATTCAACTAGTATTTTATGTATAAAAGTTATAATGACCCTTTCAGTCATTTTGATATTTTTTGAATTTTCTTGTTTATTAAAGCTTTCATGTAGTGTACCCAAGTCATTTATGACTTATCAGGATCTGCGGTTTGATATTTATGTCCATTTCCCTATTTTAAGGCTTCAACTCTTGATATTGTTGACTCCGGTCAACATTCCCTGAGAAATATCTCAGAAATAAATTTTAACAGTTTCGTTTGTTCTAGAATGTGGATTTAGCCTAGAAAGAATCTTGGTTTTATTATTGAATCTTTCTTTTCTCTTTTATCTCATTTTGTTCATTTTATGTGTTTTAGGAGTTCAAAATTATAACTTTAGTTGACTTTTATAATTGGAGCCTCAAATTGAAAATCTGACTGCGCTATGAGCTATGGAATGTCTAATTTATGTTAGATAGAGTGCTGATTTTATTCCCGGGAGTGTAGGTCCCATTTTATGTGTTCAGTTGAAACTTTTATTTATACATAAAGGTTTTTTTGGTCACATCTCTTTCAAATTTCCTCCTATGCCAATTTCGTTTATTTCATTGAGTTGTGTATACACTCAAAAA
>JBDJHY010207637.1:0-11486 GCA_039654485.1 Withania somnifera | reverse complement strand
ACCTTCATCAACAAATCATATAGTGAAGATTTTGGCAGTTATATATCATTTTTTTGGTGCAATGACATTGTAGGGAACGAAACCTTAGAGAGTGTCAAAACATCTGTATCGCCATCCCCAATATTTTTATGCCTGAATTCATCAGTTCATTACCCAATAACATGTAAAGATATACTCCTTGCACTATTCACTTTATGCACTTCAATTACCCACATACTTTCAAAAATTTTGCACAATACCAACAAAAAAAATCATTCGATGAGTTATTGAACAACAAAACCATATTTTAGAGTACTCACTAGGAGAAGAGTTATAGTGGATGAGTAGATGAGTAGATGATGAACTATCAAGGAAAGAATGAACAAATGATAAAATTTCGACTGAGAATTTTTGGTATACTATGGTTTGTCAAGTGAGGGCATGCACAGATGTATTTTTTAAGTAGTGGCACAGAGAAAATTTGAGATTTTATATAAGGGTTTGTACATTACAAGAGGGAGTAAATAACAGGATGAAATGGGGCTCTAATATCTGTTGAAAATGGGAGTAAAACACCTTTCTGTTTTGAATAGGGTCTAGTAACCTAGAGCATGTTGGGTTTTGAAAAAGTATGCCTAATAGTAAGCTTAAAAACCATGACCCTACAGTACGGTTCATGGAGTGGAGATCATAGTTCATACTTTTTCACGTACATAAAAAACTGATATAACTCACCTGTACTAAAAGTTCAAACAGTACGGACCATAGTGTAGATACCATGATCTATCTTATGGACCTGTAGGTGTAAACATATTTAGGTTGCAAGCAATAGTTACCAAGATTGTCATTATGGACCGATAAGGTCAATATTACAGACTTTATTATACAACCATGGTCTCTGAGGTCATTTTTCTCATCTCTGATAGGACATTATGTTGGAAACCACGAGTCGTGGTATTAATAGTACAGTCTATATTACAGCTCATAGTTCTTGATCTGCAACCATGCAACTTTTGATACTCTAAATTTTTCTTACTTGCACACACCGAACACCAAATGACACTATAAAAAGTCAACCTAACTATTACGATTACTGGTACAATTCTTGCGTTGCCTTCCAAGTAGCGCCTAATTTAATATCATAGAATGATGCTGGATCCTTGATTACTCAGATTGCATTGAAGTTGAGCTACTCAACTACTCTAACCTCATCTGGAGATCCCTTGTATAGCTTAACCCAATATTTATTCACTTTGAATTTATGCCCATTCTCCATTTCAATCCAAATGCACCATGTGGAAAACCTTATGCCACAGTGAACAGTCTAGACCACATAGACTTCAACTTACATGGAAATAAGCAAAGCCTATAGTTGAAAAGTAATACAAAATAGCAAAGACTTAAAGATATTTTATGAATTTTTTGATCATGACATAATTTCATTCTGCTATTTTATAGTGCAACATCTTTGTAAGCTCACATCCTAAACTCATCAAGTATGTTAAGCTAATTAAGCATCAAATTAAAGGCCTTCTTCAAGTCCAGATTCAGTATCTTCAAGGTCCACATAGCCTTGTGATCTAACTCTACAAATAGGTGATATGCCTTGCAATAAACAAGATGGTACAGTGAAATTCTAATTGACATTATTTAGGTTTTCCGGTATCCCCATAAAGTCATTATCAAATCTTCTAGATCAATTCCTTATACTTGAAATACAGTTAGTTCAATAATGTCCTTTATCTCTCAATTAGAGATATCCACCTGCCCATTAGTTTATGGATGGTATGGTGATCTCACTCTATGCTTCACCCATGCTTAGCAATTATAGAACCGAAAAATCAATTTCAGAAGTGTGAGCCTTCATCACCGATGATAGCACTAGGAGTACCAACTCTTGAATAAATGTTCTATTTAAGGATTTAATTCACACTCTTCCATTAATATAAGGAAGAAAAAAAAGCTTCCACCCACTTTTAAACATAGGCAATAGCAACAAGAATGTACTTAGTGCTATGTGAACTCATAAATAGACCCATAAAGTTTATACCCATACATCGAACAACTCTACCTCCATAATAAGTCTAATATAAAGCTCAAGATTCCTAGAGATGATCCCATGCCTCTTGCAATGACCACAAGATTTAGAATAATCATGAGCATCTTGGTATATGGTGGTTCAATAGTACCCATATTGTAGAGCATCTTCCCAAAATCTTTCTCGACTCATGCATGAACTTCTTTTTCTAATGGAGATTTATCTCTTTAGGAACAATATCAGAGGCAAGGACATTAGCAAAATATGCATACCAAGGAATCAAATCATATGATACAGTTAAAATCTTCTCATTTGGAAAAGCATCATCTATATCAAGCTTCACAGAAATGATATTATCCCCATTCAGTCTAGAAAAGTGATCAACAACCTGATTGTCTACACCCTTTCTGTCCACAACCTTGAAATCAAATTCTAGAAGCAATAGTATCACTGAAACAACCTCGACATAAAATCCCTTTTAGTAATCAATTAGTTCTGGGATAAATTATAATTTTGGATGACCATCTTCATGTTCAATAAATTAGCCTAAATTTTTTAAGGGCAAACACCATGACCAGTATCTCTTACTAAGTCACCGTGTAGTTCTTTTGAGAATAATTTATGACCTTGCTAGCATATATAGGATGGAATATTTTTTTCTTTTTTGTCCTAGGAAATCTCCTAGCACCTCTCTACTAGAATCATACACCACTTCAATTGGCAATGACCAATCCGGTGTAACTACAAAGGGGAAGTCACAAGCTTATCCTTTTGGCACTCAAATACCTTCAAACATGAATCAAAAAATAAATATTTCACCTCCTTTTCTAAGATCTTGCATATCCGGTGTGCAATGCTAGAAAATTCCTTGATGAATGGTCTATATAACAATTGACATGTCTAAAAAAGTTTTGAATACCATTAATTGAAACTAGAGGTGGAACCTAACAATAATCTCAACTTTATCTCTCTCAACTTCAATACCTTTTCCTAAAAGATTTACCCAAGAACAATACCTTCCTGAACTGTGTAGTGACACTTTTGCCAGTTAAAACCAGGTTTGTTTGTTTGCATATTTTTATTAGTTTGGCCAAATAAGATAGACATTCATCGAATAAGTCTCCAATGATTGAGATATTATCCAGTAAAATGTCAACCACACCTTCAACCATGCTACTAAATATAGAGATCTTAAAACAATGAAAAGTGATTGATGTATTGCATAGCCTGAATGGCATCTGTCTTCAAGCAAATGTACCTTATGGACAAGTAAAACTCATTTTATCTTGGTCCAGAAATGTAATAGAAATCTAATTGTATCTTGAATAGCCATCTATAAATAATAACACCCTCTCTCTTTCAATATATATAACATATAGTCTATGAATGGAAAGGGTAAGTGTTCTTTTTATGTCTATGCATTGAGATTTCTACAATCCATACAAATTACCCATCAAGTGACTGTTCTGATTGCTATAATATCATTTTCTCATTGGGAACAATTGTTATTTTTCCTTCTTTGACACACACTAAACTCGGCTAACCCACTGGCTATCATTAATAGGATAGACTACCCCTAAATCTAACCACTTATTAATCTTTATCTTGACCGCTTTTTGCATATGTGGGTTTAGGAGCCTTTGTTGCTCAACACTCGGGATAGCATTATGTTCTAATTAGATCTTGTGTATTCCAGGAAGAATTCTAATAATCTTAGTAATATACCATGCAATGGCCCTCTAAAATCTCCCAAAGAATAAAATCCAAGCCTCTACCTCCTACCCTCTCAAATATGCTGCAACTATGACTTGAAGTATGTTAAAAGATCTGAAACACATATAGTGTAAATATGAGAGGAGAGACTTCAGCTTAAGAATAAGTGGATCCTCTATAAATGTGTAGTCGAGGAGTCTCTTTTTTCTTCAAGTACAACTCCAACTTTTGGGTAGCATAATAAAATAAATCTAGGGTATTTAGTGCTTTCTCCACCTCAACAAAGTTTCCAATGCAAGTCGCATCAAAAATCATCATCACAACAACAAATTTCTCAATAGTAAACACCTCCTCAAAAGGGGAAATATATATCACCTTGAGCTTATCAATGGTATCGATAACAAAAACCACTCTAAGATCATTAGGCCTCTTCATCGTGTTAGAGACATTAAATGTGACTTCTTGATTAGCACCTAAAAATCAAATTTGACATCTTGGATTATGATGTCTTTTGGGAAGCTAAAGGTCTCAACCTTCACCAACACATCATATAATATGTCGATAGGCTTATTCACTATAAAATCATCCATAAGTATCTACATCATTATTGATTTGGGGGATCTCAAGACCAACTGATTTTATACAGTAAACAACATCAAGTTTATGCTAGCACCAAGATCGCACAGTGATTTGGAAAACAAAAATACTCCAATAGTTTAGGGAATTATGATTGCACCAAGGCATTATTTCTTATGAAAAATATAACATGAAGGAATTCCATAACAATAATGTAAGTCATAATTTGTCCAAAATTTTTGCTATCCATTTCTTCGTGATAATATCCTCTATGAACTTTGTGAAACCAAGCATTTCCTTCAATTCCTCCACCAATAGAATATTTATGGAAAATAGTTTTAACATACCTAAAAAATTATGGGATTTCCCATCTACCATCTTATTCTTCAAGTGCTATAGGAAGGGTGGAAGAGGCCAAGGCATACGGCTGATTCATTTTGTGACATCCTTATCCTTCCCCCTAGTTATAGTTTCCCCATTATTGACAGGATGCCTCTCAAAAATCTCCCCTTTCTCTATTGAAGTCCTTCTTTCAACAACTTCATAGTCTCTTTAACCACCCTCAACATCATCCTCATCAACACTGACAATAGATCACGATTGATCAATAGTCACCTTGCAACTCTTAGTAGTTAAGGCTAAACAATTACCATCATTCCTAAGGCTTATAATGGTGTAACATAATAAAGTCCTTTTATGTATCTGATTAAATGTAAAATAAAGTTTGACTCAATGAGTCTCCAAATGTATGATGGAAGATGAATGTGAATAAACAAGTTTAGTGACTTTGGTAAGATCACTTTTAGTATCCTTGATTACCTTACTAGATAACTTAACCCATTTTCAAGATTTGCTTAAGATTATCTTAAACTTTGGAAGATCCATTGATTATCCATCTCTTCCTTTTGGGGTTTATATATAAACCCCTCTCTCTATAATTATCGTCTCTTTGATAAGAATATCTCATATAATCATATCTTATGTAGCAACTTTATGTAATTAATCACAATCACAATAGTTCTGACCTTAGTTACCAGTTCCATTGTAACCCCTTATTTGATTCACAAACTTTTCCTCTTCCTCAGTGTCTATATAATGGTCATTATATAGGAGACTTTTTTTAGTGGGAATAGTGTTGAAATTGGATAATGACTTCTTGGTGAGCAATAAGCATGTATGCAAACAGATACAATCTCAAGATCACGCTCATGCGCTCTATTTATTTGCCCAGCTGACATCCCTATAGCATTGACCCCATGACAAACATTGGACTCTTGAGTGTGCCAATCTCCATGTTTCTTAGCCACTTCATCCATCTTAGTATCAATGTACTCAAAAGTCCAAAAGATGAACAATCCTCGCACGATTATATCAACTATCGACTTGGTTGACGAATTCAAGGCTCTGTAACACACATCTTTTAGATAGATATCTTATAGTCCATGGTTATAACATTTTTTAAACTTCTACTTGGAATGCATCTACGATTCATGAAATGCTTCTCTTAGGATTTTTATAAAATTGCTAATCTCATCTCTCAGTTGTAGCATTTAGAAGGTGGAAAAAACCACTCAAAGAAGGCATCTCTCAGCTCCACCTATGTACTAATTAAGCTATCTGGTATGTCATTTAACAATATAGTGGCCTCATTAGATAGTGAAAAGGGGACTGGATCAAATTGCATCTTGATTCACCCTTGTGAGTTTGAACAACTTACAAATTTCTAAAACATTCATCAAGTACAAGTTGTAGCTTCCCAAGTTGTCCCCTAAATTAAACCTTTAAAATTTAGCAACTGTATCATTGTGCTAGTTCTAGAGAACTTAGATCCTTGGTCGTGCAATAGGAATACAATGGCTCCAATTTTCCAAATCCCATAATCAATATCATCGTCAACTAGAAATTCAACACTAGGGTTTAGGTTAAACTAAGCTACTCTAGCTGCAGCAGAAGTAACTTCCTCAAGAGTTCAGGCCATCCTTCTTAAATTTAGGTCAATCTCAAGATCAAGTGGAAATAATAGGTCCCCCGAGCTTCGGGTAGAGGTCATAAACAAATTGTGAACCTGGAAAAAATAGAAAAAACAAGGAAAAGTAAACTTAGGAAATACTATTGTAACTAAAATAAAATACTATTAGACTATTTCAAGCTGCATTCATAGGAAACGATGCCAAATTTTTATTCTGACATAAATTTCACCTCTTTTAGAAACGTAAAGAAGACATTTTCAACTATAGAACCCAACCGAAGTTTCGGGTCAATCTCACAAGAAATACAGAGAAATGTGTCTATTAGAGTTTTACTCTATTTTACTATTTATTTATGAAATAAAGTAAATAGGGGGTCTATTGTTATAGTTTAAATGTAAGAGAGATGTATGTTATCAAATTCTTGAAGTTGTGATAAATGGTGATGAAGATATAAGGACTGTGTTCTCAATAATGACTTAGCTCCATAGGTATTCGGTAGTAGTGTTCTATCTTGGTGTTATCCATGAATAATCAAATAGGTTGATTCACCTAAACACTGTAAGGACTTATTGGGTGAAGTTGCACTTATCTCTTCCAAGTCTTAAAGTCTGACCCATACTAACCCCTCTTCTTGAGCTCAAATTTATCTCTTACATATAAGTCTTAAATTAATTAGATGGATCCTCCAAATTGTATTTTTTCTCCTAATCTTTACCCCTCGCTAGAGAAAGTAAAGAATCAGGCAGACTCATAATGTTGCAAACCACATTAAAATATTCAAAATGCAGAAACCTATAATATATGCACCATTTCGTTTGAAGAAAAACTAATTGTACCTAAACCTACTTTGTTAATTCTTCATGGTTCTCAAAACACTAGTTATGGTATATTAGCTGCACATGATAATATAATAACAACACTTATAATAATGGAATAGCGAATTGTAATGATAAATATGGAATAGTAAGTTGAATTATAAAATAAGATGTTTCGTACACTACGCTCAAAGTATGAGAAATTACTCACACATATGTTAAAAACAATGTAAAGAGTGTGTAACAAAAAATATAAACCCCACAACATGTATTTTTAGACAATAGGAATTAAATCCTACAAAAACTAGGGAAGTGATGTCGGTGAACAATAGTACAAATCGTAGTATGAACTCTATTGTATGTGGTATGTCTCCTTTAGCTCATACTATGGAACTAGAAATTACAACTTCAGCATCAATATTATTACCCATGCTATTCAACCCATAGTCTTTGATGCACACCCGTGGGTAAGAATTCTAGAATACCCGTATTTATTTTTTAGTGTACGGGATAAGAGTATAGCCCGTGATGTCAACCATATGGCTCTGTACGGAAGGTCGTACTCTTCATCTCAACTTTGTAGTATTCTAAACTTCTCAGCAAGGGTATACGATACAACTTATACTGTGTAACATACGCTATGTCATATCGTCCATAGGTGGGGACTTCAGATTGTTCAATTTTGGGAAACTATATCACATAATAGAGTATGTCTCATAGTATTGACTCTACAGTCCATATTATCCATTGTCATATCTATTTCAAGAAACATTTCAAAATCTTAAGCCTAAGTAGTTGTCAAACATCATTTACCTGAAAAAAAAAACATTTAGAACACATCATATCCACATAAACATACCCAAGAACACTCAAAAATCATCACAACCTAATTTCTCAGGTCATGATGACACCTACTATCCCACCAGTAGGTGAACTGACATTGTATTCTATATCCATAAGCAATGGGCTACTTTACAAGATATGGACACGAACCTACATAATAAGTTGAATAAAAAGGGGAAGAGATGAAATAAAAGGAACATATATAAAATAAATGCAGTCACCAAACATTCCAAGACTTGATATCAGTATATACGGAGCCACTAGAAGGTGTAGAGTACAAATGTAACTACAATACAATATCCGTCTCGGAGGTACAAAAGATAAAAAGTAAAGGCTAATAAGATATAAAAGATAACCTAAGCTCACGTTATATCTCCTAATGTCCATTAAAATAAGGAATGAACAACGAAGTTAATGGTAGGTGTTACAACTAGGATCTGCAGTAGGATGATGCAAGTGCTGTATGAGTATAAGTTATAGAATAAACAAGTACTCAGTAGGCTTCGAAGGCCCACAGGTCATATAACAAGTATAATTGTTGTAAATAAAAAGAATGTAAAGGAAATACGTCATAGAAATAAATAGGATGGTACCAGAAGCTAGTTACGCACAAAGAAGCAAGAAAATAGATAACACACAGGCATCTCTAACTATATCATGGAGTAGGAACTCATGTAAAGTAGGAAAGGCATACTTGGGATCGTTGCAGAAATACAGTAATAATAATACGTATGTAAGACTACAAAGATAGAAGAGAAGTCTACAAGAATGAGAGGTGTACCAGTAACCTTAAGGACATAGAAGGAAAGTACAACAAGTAACGCCTCAAACCACTAAGCCTATAAGGTAAGATTCTCGACATATAGAACTAAAGATAATACAATAAGTATATAAACATGTAAAGGAAGATAGAACCCTTCCAAGCCCCCATATGAATGGAAGAGTACACAAAAGTCACGTTCACTCATCCTGCACCCCATACTATCAGAGAGTTCCTATGGAAAACAAGTGTTGTAAAGCAAACACATACATAATGATGCAATAATTCCTATGTCTCTCCTCCTATGGCACTCACGGCCTAAAAGGAAAGACTCATGAAAGGGTTTGCCTTCTATATTCCTATTATGACTTATACCCCTTCTCCAGTCGATCGCAACTAAGAGGTACAATCTATAGAGGTGCCCCAAACACGTGCCAGCCTCTAGTGTCTTAGGATATCTCACAGGTTAGAATAATCGTGCTACAGTATAACTGTAACACCATATCAGGGAGTCTCGACAGCTCAGTACCACAATGTCTTAATATCACAGTAACCGGTGTCTCAACTCAATAAGCATGATATAATACAAAAAAGGTGGTAGTCACTGTGGAAGCTCAATGCCAACAGTAACAGTAAATGACAATACTCAGTGCTAGGGTGTGAATCTTGGTAAAAAAAAGTAGAAGTGGTAGTATCGACTTCCCGAAACTCAACTAGGTATAAAATCAATAGGAAACCTCATATGTTACTAATTCTTATCAGAAAATCTTATTTAATCATATTTTGGTCCATTAATACATGAAAATCGACCTGCAAGGTCATACAGTCTTAGAAAATGGTGATAATAGCACTCCCCCGACCTCAATATGTACTCTAAAAAAGCTAAAAAACATAGACACCATGTAGTATGAATGTATATCACAAGTAATACTACAAGTACTCTACGTCTTTGCTTAGACTGATTCGAAGCTAACAGATAAGACCACACATCATCAAATCAAAACTAGGGGACAAAACCCAATATCCAACCTACATTTTATTGTCTCATACTTACAAATTCACCCTACTTCCATCACAAGGAAAACACTTGCTTAGCGGCATCGTATTACACCTTTCTACATCAAAAAGAAAGAGATACAATAGAAGATAATAGGTGATTAAGGGTCACTATGTTTACCAAATAATCCAGCCTACAAATATTGTTCTGTGTGAGTACAAAAGTTATTTCCTAAGTGTGAGACTAACGAGCCTACCTATCGACCAACAAAAACAACACAGTAGCACATAGGACTCAGCCCATCTGATGTAACATGTATTTGAATGGCCTCGAAATTTATAAAACGAACATCTACATATTAAGAAAATGCTAACAATTTAATTTATATAAAATTCTTGAATGGGATTAAAATTTTTACTAAAATAGGCCCACAAGGCTTAACTGGACCCATAAATGAACATCTCCACGGAGCTACCAGCAATACCAGGAGCTTGTGCCCATAATTTGAGTATAATCTGAGTAAGAATTGGGCTCGAAAATACCTGGGGAAGAAAAATAACAAAGTTGAAAACTTTAAAATTTATAATATAAAGACATAGAGATTACATACCGTAATAGAGAAGAGAAACACACTAAGATGAAAACAAATCTAAGTAAACAACAACCTGAGTTCCAAGAAATTGCAAGGAATACAAAGAATTCAAAATGGTGATATCATCTCAATGGAAATTTCAAAGATGAGGAAACTTACAAAATGACGCAGGAATTCAAAACTTGTGTACAATTAATTCCCCAACACTTAGCTATAAATTTCAAGAAAATTTCATCACTTAGAGAAAGAATTAGAGTGATAAAATTATATGAACTATGCCTGAAAATTCAAGGTTAACATATATATTTTAGGTGATGTGTCTTCACGATAACGTGGAAGATAGTCATGCTCGTGAGGATGAGGATTCCTGGACTTCGCAATCATGGTTGGAGGCTTTAAATTGCGTTCCTTATCTTTGAAATAACAAAGAACAACTTAGGCCTATACCTAGTGCATTTTTTGATAGAAAAAATCAGCTATCTCAAATTGCTTTGAACACTACTAAAAATAGGTTTGGAGTTTGTCACGACCTAGTTTCGCGGATCATGATGACACCTACTATACCTCCATTAGGAGAACCAAACCCCGTAGTCTGAAGCCGAAGCGGAGGACTACTACATTAATTGCAGAAGCATGTCAACAGTCATATGAAAATATTAAAGTTGTTGAATTAATTAAGAAAGAAACCACCACAAATCCGATATCAGTGTCAAACGAACCACTACGTACAGAATGATAAAAACTAAAATAAATAGAGAATCAACATGTCTCCAAAATATAATAGAGATCATTAAAACATAAGCCTGTAAAGAAGCAGGATCAAGCTAGACGCCAAGCTCACCTTGAATCTCAAATGTGAATGGAATTCGAAGGAACAACAAACTTTGTATCACGAATGGGAACTTGTACTCAGATCTGCACAAGTGCAAGTGTAGTATGAGTACAAGTCACCAAAGAAACCCGTAGTTAGTAGGCTTCGAGGGCCCACTGAGCGTATAAAAATAATAAAAGTAGTAAATAACAGAGTACAAAGAGAAGGGCCACGGAAGAAAATAGGACATTACAGGAAACTAGCAACTCAAGTATGACACAAGTACCACATAGACTGATAGTGCTAGCCAATCACATAGCAGGATCGTCGGTAATGAAAGAGAATGTACCAACACATGTGAAAATATATACAATAATTGGGCATCATGAAAG
>JBDJHY010207618.1:0-11486 GCA_039654485.1 Withania somnifera | reverse complement strand
TACTACACAACCTAGCTACCCAACCCAAACACGCTATTTAGTATAATTATTAAAGCTATATACCTAGAGATAGCTACACGGAGCCTACCTGTCGTCCGACAACAAACCTTTGCAATATCACAAATGTTACTCCGACTAGTATCAAACGTGCTCCAAACGATCTGAAACTTGTGCCAATGAATTCTACATATTAAGACGAGCCTAACATTATATTTATACTAAGTTCCGGACTGGACCTAAAATCAAGCCTAAAATGGGCCTGTAGGGCCTGCTTGCTGAAACCACAAACAAAATTCACCACGAGGTTCCCGACACTACCAGGAACTTGTGCCCTAAATTTGACCTCAAGGCGAGCAACGAAAGAGCTTCAAATCAGCCCAGAAAAATTAGGTAAATAGGGTATAAATATTCTATATAAGCAATAACCACACTAGAATTAGGATGAGATAGAGACTCTAGGAGCAATATATTTACTAACAACAAAGAAATATACTAAAGAAATCAAGTTATGGGATAATTTCTTCAACCCCACACTTTTAGCCATTAATGGAGGAAAAATCATGGAAATAAGGAAGAATAAGAGAGAGAAATCCATGAAAAATCGATTAGGAATGTTGATAATAGCTTCCTTGGCCTTGGAATGGTGTTTGGGAGAGGTTTTAGCTCAAAAACAGGTTGGAATGAAGTAGTTTAATAAAAGAAAAAAGTTGGAGTCGTAATGGGTTTAAATACTGACTTTTAAAATTTTTTATAAGTGATAACAATAAGTATCATGTTGTGATCCTTATCGTGATAGAATTCCAGGTGAAACAATGGCTCATCACGATAAGCATCACGTCGTGATGCTAATCGTGATGGCCATGCTGCTGTAGGTTTTCAGAAACATCAAATGGGGTCTCAGAATTTAAACGAAATCCAAATTTGAAAAACATTATATGTTTTTTGAGTGGAAAACATATTTTAGACTCAATGAAATCGATAAAAATGACATATGAGGTTTTTTGAGTGAAATAAACCCCCTACTAAGCCTTAACCAAAGTACAAAATTTTCCATCTTTTCACAAAATGACTCAACAGTGCAATGACAAGTACGAAAATTACACCAACACCTCACCTAGCCTAAAATCATCATTTCGGAGCTGATGAGAGTGTTAGAATTCCAATCCAACCCTCCAAATATAAAATTACCACTCAAGCTCCACTTTAAGCTTCACACTTAACTAAAATCCATAATTTCGCATAAATTGCAAATGAAACCTCCAAAACACAGCCTTAGGGTTAATCTTGACTTTTTTTTTTTGTATTCTGAAGCTAATAGAACTATTGGAATTAAATTTTGATCTCATCTTGAAGGAAAAATTACTTTGGTCAATGAGTACTTAGTTTAAGGCTCTAAATTAGAGGATTTGAGGTATTTCTCAACCTAGTTGCCAGGGATCAAAACTGTCGATCCCAGCAAGTCAAAAATGACCTGGGAAAACTACCAAAATACTTTAGAATGCAAAAAATGGCGTATTTGTAAATAATGACCTTGAGGGTCATTACACACACTGAACTAAAACTCAGGCCTATCCAATCACTTCATGGGACCTCATGATCACAACGAAAAACTTTATAATGCACCAAGTAATGTTCATCATAGTCGATATTTATTAGGAATCCTATGAACATAAATTGTATATGCTACCTACTAAATTCAACATTCTGGAGTGAATTGAACCATCAATATATGAATTTGATGTCTCCTTAACCCAATACATGCCATGATATTTAAAATTGGAAATTTGATTCAAAAATACAAAATTTCCCTCAGAACCTTCAAAAAATATTTGATACCTTCTTCTCACCAAAAATAACCTCTTAAATCCAATAAAATGGACAAACTTCAAATACAAGTGTCTGATTATCAAATATTAACCAAAGTCAAACATTAGCTTTAAAACTCAATTTTATCTCATTAAATAGGTTAAAATCAGCATGAAATTCTTATAACTAAAAATGAAGGTCTTTCAAGACCAAATTTATATTTCAGTACTTATGGAACTGACAGATTCCATTTCAAGATTCGAAACTCCAAATATTGACTAAAGTCAACAATTTCAACTCAAAATCTTCTAAAATTAAAAATTTATAAAAACTTTCAATGTTTCACTCTGATTGTAAAACTAACCTCATAAACTAAACAAATATAAATTAAGAAAACTATCAGAAAGGGAAAAATAGTAACTCTGTGAGGATAGTCAAAAATAACCTTCTATTCATTACAAATGTGAATTCAAAGAATACCTTAGAAGAAAAACTAAAATTAAAAATCTTAAATCAAAAGAATAACCCACAATTCTTCTCACAGGGTTTGATTTGACTATGGTAGAAGTCATTCCTCAACTCATGACTAAAGAGTTTGACATTACTCTTCATATTATGTCCTAATTTATTGCTAAGAAAAAATTTCACATTGTGTTGTTTCTTTATTAGGCAGTCCATACCTGTGGAGTGATTGAGAACGCATCCTTTTGGATGATCTCGACAAAAATCTAATATAAAATTATTTGTAGCAAATGTAGTATAGAGAAAAATATAATTTGTCCAAACCTAACTTAACATATCATATTGAAGGGAGTGTTGATTTAAGTTATATGCAATATGCCACTTTGAGCGGGGTGGAGGCTCAATCCATCCCGTTGAATGGAGGACCACCTAATTAAATGTGATATATTGATGAAGTATATATAACCACCTAAAATAAAATTATTAATAGCAAGTGCAATATAAAGGGCAAGAGACATTATGCAAACCTGATTTCATGTGCCACACTGATTGAAATGATGATTCAATAAAAGTATGTCACATTGAAGGAAGTGATGATTCAATAAAATATGTCATATTTAAGGAAGTGAAGATCTAATATAATATGTCACATTGAAGGAAGTTATGATATAATATAACATATCATGTCACATTTCAAGGAAGTGATGATCCAATGATAATATTTCATGTTGAAGGAAGTGACAATCTAGTATAATATGGAAATTTACGTTTAAATAAAGTGGCAATCAAATGAAAATTTATCACATTAAAGGAAGTGATGATCCAATAATAATATGACACATTGATATAATATAATATGTCACATTTAAGGAAGTGACAATCCAATATAATATGTCACGTTGAACAAAGTGATGGTTCAATATAATATGTCATGTTGAAGGGAGTGATGGTTAAATATAATATACTATGTCACGCTGAAGAAGGTGATAGGTCCTACAGTGATATAATATGTCATGCTAAAGTGGTGGCAATCCAACAATTATATAATATGTCACACTAAAATAGGTGCTAAAGTAGGTGAAAGTCCAACAATGATATAATATGTTGCACTAAAAAAGGTGACAGTCCAATGTAATATAATATGTTATGCTGAAGGAGGTGACATTTCAATGTAATATAATATAGCACGATGAAGGAGGTAATGTTTCAATATAATGTGATAAAAATGGAGTAATCAATTATCAATGTAAGAGAACGAGATTATAGTATTCCACTTGTAATGAGCCAATGAATGGACTTTTCTTTTAACATCTTTGACTGTCCTTGAAGACGTGATGTCAATTTCAGAGGTTGATCTTATAGTCTGTAAAGTTGGTAATTTTTTTTACTTTTATTAAAGACTTTGTCATTCCTACGCTCATAGAAAATTATTAGTATGATAAATATGAGATCAACATATATCAAACCATAATGATCTAGTAATTATAAAGAATGAATTTTGGATAAAGTATATTGAGAGAGAGATTGTGATGCGGATCAAAGGCTCTTATGGCTCAATTAGAAATGTCACATAATGACAAGAAGAGTTACAACCTTTGTTTCCCCTCGGGAGAGTAAGTCTACTTAGTAAACTAATAGGACAGTTACTACGTTCGATCGTATACTGAAGTGCTCCCTGTCGATTTTTGACTTAGGGCTTAACAATGCCTTTAGCAAAGAAATTGTTTCCCTATTTAAATTGAAATCTCTTACAAAGAGAGAATTTTCCAGAAAGAACATCTTTAAAGCTATGAAGTAAAAATGAAACTTTTGAAAATCATTAAGTTATTTCAAAAGTCGCCCCTATTTCAAGTCCAAAGGTTCTTAATTGAAATAATTTCAAAAGAAAATGTTTAACTGATTCAAAACATGCCCTAATTTTTTTCTTGGGATCTTTAATTTGAAAGGTGGGAAGACTGATTCCTTATGTAGGATTGCCTACATATCCTTTTTAAATAGAATCAGGTCAAACTTAATTCGAACCTAAAACCAATAAACTTTGCAAAGAATGTTAGAAAATGTTAGATAAGCGAAGGACTAGATTTGTCAAAAAAATATAAGAGTTGATTTGTTGGACTATATCCTTAGTATTGGGAATCCTTGAAAAGACTTGTGCATGTCCTGTGTCTGGAGATCTTCTGGCTCGGTTCTTTGAACTTCTAGAGAATTTGAGTACCATTTCCTTAATTTTTTTATTCGAAACAAGATTTGAAGTATTCCAAATGTACAACTCAAATACATTCATTAGTATTTTAGTAAAGTTGTTGTAACAAAAATGGAGCTAAAAACAATTTTTTTTTTTTTTTATGATGACTTGGACATAAGGTCCTGGATAACTTATTTTCATCATTGTGCCTAACATTTTTTCCTACAAATTCATGAATCAAAAATTCATAATGAAATGTTAATAACTAACTAGGAATAAAATAGGAAGAGAAGTTGTCTAGATAATTAGGGAAAGAGCATAATAGGCCTGATAAAGTTCTTAGTCATACTTCGTGGTCTCAAAGTTGCCATCTTTGTGACTCTATTAATCCTGCATCAAAAGAAAAAATCTTAGTTTTAAGAGACTAATTTTTGTTGGTTTTGTCTTACTCTTCTGATGCGTGCTTCTGTGTTTGACTTGAACACTTGTCTGGTTTGACATGCAGTCTTGATGGAATTCTTAAGGACCTTTCAAAAAAATCTTCCCCAATTATAGCACATGGAACACTTGAACTCTTGTAAATAGTGTGTTTTCTTAGTATCTTAAAAATTCCACCTCAGTTGCATATTTCGACATGACATTCAACTCCGACTTGTGAGATAAAACCTTCTTTTAGTGAATTTTTTAGGGGATCTCAAAAATTCTGCCCCGGAAAAATAAAGATCATATGGGGAATAAGATCGAGTTGGTATGGCAGCTATGTATTCCATTAAAGCAGGAACAAAGTCAAATGTAGTTCCAACACAAAGTGAAATTGATATTTTTCTAATATGTGACAAAAGTTAATACAGGTTGCCTATATACCAAATAGAAAAATCAGGTCAAACATAGTTCATTCTAAGTAAAGGCATCATTACAAAGATATCAAAATATAGAGTTTGATTACAAGGAAACAAAGTAATAATTGAGAATACAAGGAGATAAAATGACCAAGTGCGAATCTAAGAAAAGACAATGAAAAAGTGTGAATAAAAGGAAAGACAATAACAAAATACAAATTCAATGAAATACAACGATAAAGTTTGAATACAAAAAAAGACAACGACAAAACGTAAATACAAAGAAAGACAAAAATTAAGTGCAAATACAAAAGACAATAATAACTTAAAAGGATAGGTCAAAGAATAACAAAATGCGAATTTGAGAAAGCTTCATTCTTCTTCACAACTTATTCTGCTAATGGTTACTTCATAGATTGGGCAGTGGACTGTTGCTATTCACATTTTTGAACTTCTACAAATACTATCACATTGTCTCAATATTGACTTGGATCTTATGTTTGGGGGTGATACACTTTTCGGTGTCATGACCAACAACTCCAGAATATATACCTAATTGTTGATGTGTTCAGAGACTTTTCTTTTACCAGATTCTTGCTACTCTAAGCCATTGATAAATATGAGTGAGTCGTCTCTCTAGCAGTGTGAAAATTCTAGGAGGTTTTCTCTTATTGTTTCCACGAGGACATCAGTTTTATTAGCTCTCATCCTTTAAAGGCTTTGTTAGTGGACTGTAATACTGTCAAACTTTTTAGCCTCTAGTCTTAAGTCCATCTTCAATCATTTCCCTACCCTTGATAACTTCAAAAATAGTTATACCACCCATCAGTACAATTTACTTATAGTATTCTAAGTTCTATGCCAAAATAAAGTAAGTAATCATTTCTGATTCTTTCATAGGTAGTTGCACCTTAGATGTTCCTTCCCTCCACATATGACATACTCATGAAAGTGCTCAGTTGACTTCTACTTTAGCTTTGAAATAGATATTCTATTAGGCTCAATTTCAATATGAAACTTTTAATGATCAAAAACATTATTCATCTAAGTACCCCATTTGGACACATGTTCCTTAGAGTACCATTATAAAGTGTTTTCAGTCAAACTTTGGTTGAATAAATGAATCTTGTTCCTTCATTATTCCTACACCAATCAACTTCTCATAATAGATTTTCAAGTGGAATAAAAAGTTTTCAAATGCATCAAACTTTGAAATTTCATAACCCATTGGAAATTCAACTTTAGAAAATGCACACAACTCTTCGTATTTCATGCTTTGATTAGCATCAAGACTATGTAAACTCCTCATGGAATCCTATTAGTGTTTAATATTTATGTTCACCATTTCATCATTGACCTCTTTTATTTTTTTCAACTTCAATACAATGGTCAGTATTTACGCAACATAGACCTTTAGTTTGGGTTATTCACCGAGAAGTAGTACATGTTTACACTACTGAAGTGTAGTGTGCCGTTGATATATTTTGGGGCCTTTGAAGGAGAAAATATGTACACAAGAGGAGGATTTCGAATTGAATGCATAAAAGAAGATTTTTGAATTTTTTGAGTAGTAGTGAAATGGTCTACTAGATCAAGTTCATCTGTAATAGAAAACATAGGTCCTTTATGGAAAACATCAAGAGGTAAAGTCATATTTATAGGGTATGAGACACTACCATATTTTGAATCACCATGAGCTTTAGTTCAATAATTTATCTCTCCAGATAAAAAGCAACATTCGGAATTACTTTCACTCTTATCAAGGTGCCAAAGTTTGATACAATAGGTAAACTAGGAGTTGGTTCGGATTAAATGACTACATTAATCAAACTGTAGTCCATTTTTTGAATGAGTTTTAAATTTTTTTTAGATAGGGAGTAGTGAATTTCTAGTTTCTTTTTTTACCTTGGATTGTGTGAAATATGGATGTTCTACTAGTGCATACTTAAAACTACTTCTTTAAAAAGTGAGCAAGTTTGATTACCAACACAAAATAGTCTTTCTCTAAATAAAAAAAAAAAAAAAACTCAAAAGGTGAAAGTATTAGTCCCTTAATCATAATAATTAATTAAAGTAATATAAAATAACAACTAACATATATTTTATTTAAAATAGATTAATCCAGAATTCAAGAAAGGGGACATTTTTAATAAGGTGACCGAATGAACATGAGTTTATCTATTCAACTGGCTTTGAAATTTGGTGAAATGAAAGTTTTTGAATATAGTGAACATTGTGATTTAATAAAAGAAATAACATTGGACACATTATTATATCTTACTTTTTTTTGAAAGATTTAATGAAATCTTAGAGCTATGTCTAATATGAGGGAATATTTTTCTTTCATTGTAAAATAATGAGGTCAATGTTAATTGAACAGTAATGTAATAGAATCTTTGAATATCAAATTTGGGTGATTTTCAATGAACTTGACATAAAACTTTATAACAAACTTTTATGAAGACTCGATTTCTGAGTTTATATGCCTAATGGTGCTCTAAGACTTTGAAATATAATAATGGACTAATAATATTTTAAAAAGTACATATATATTCAAACATGTAAGTCAAATAATCATGGATTCGGCATTTAGCATGCAAATAATATATAACACGTCCTAGTATCCATGTGACCTTTTTGGTCCAAAAGTAGGCCTAACGCTTGAAGGATCTATATGTCATTGTCCCAAAAATATTAGTATATAAATTTGCACTAATGATAAAAATAGGGATAAAAAATAGGGAATAGAAATGCAAACATAACAGTCTCTCACAGGAAAATAATCCTTATCCAAACCGCCTTGGAAGTAATTTGTTCTTGGAGTTTTTGACACTCTCGAATTGCTGTTGGGTGAACATATTTTTTGACTAAAACAAAACACTATCTAGAAAATAATAATTTTTCAATCTTGAGGGATGGTTCGTAAAACTTAGTATAACATTCTTCAAAATTATTAAATAGATAGATGATAATCTTTTATTGGTCACGGGCCAATTAGACACTAGGTGATACTCTAATAGGACTAATACATCTTATGTACCGAGTTGTTCTAGGTCAGCATGCCTAGTTTGATAAAGATTTAGCTTCACCTCTATCCTAGTTATACTAAGAACTCGGTCACACTAACAAAGGTTAGCTACTGTTGGCCAATCTAAACCAACTACTAATTAGACCCACGAGAATTTTTTATGTTTTACTGAGAGAAGTGATCCCGGGTCTACTTAATCACCTTTTTTCCTAATTCAATTATTTTTTTTTTTCATTTGGAAGAGTTTTATGTGATAAAATGCAATGGTAGAGCCTTCATATCTATTTATTTGAAAATGGTTAAAGGTTAAGTTTTTAAAATATTTTTAAAATAGATAAGATTTTTAAAATAAAATAAACAGATATAAGAGTGTCGCCACTTATTTTTTAAAAAGATTTTAAAAAAATTGAATCAAACTTTGAAAACAGGGGCAAAATTTGAAATCCAAAAAGATTCGAGGTAATGATTCCGCTAATGTTTCAAGGAAGGTTTTTAAGACACCTCAAAATCATCTGAAAAATGAATTGACCAAATTATAACCTTTAAATGTCTACCTTTGGAAATTGTGTTAAAGTCTCGAAAATAAAAATTGGCTGTTATAAAAATAACGAATTTTATTCTAAATATACAAACATATCCATTTTGAAGGTTTTGAAAGAAAAGATCAATTTAAAGCATAAAGGGACTGCTTTTACAATTAACAATTTTTTTAAATATCTTTTAAAATAAATGACATTTATCATTTAAAGAAAAATAATTCAATTTTTTTAATTAAAAGACAAAATTGAGGCCCTTTTATTGAGAAAAACTTGAAAAAAATTAAACTATTTTTATAAAGAAGAAGGTAACACTAAGGTTTTACCCAAACTAAATGGGATTTTTATCAGAAAAAATTATTATTACTCATCTAAGTAAAAGAAAGTAGCACAATTGTATTATCTTTTATTTAAAAACATAAAGTTTCTTCTTATATTTAGAGAAACCTTTTTAAAAATTAAATAAGATGAACAATCTCATGAATAAATGATAGTGCCATTTCCTTAAGATTTGAAAATCCAGTTTTGAGAAGGTCAATTTTGTACATTTTCAACAATACGATCAAGGCAAGAAAGTTTTATAAGAAAATAAAAGACTAAACAAAACGATGACATGCCAGGATCTATTTAAACTAATATTTCAGAAGCGTTAGTACATGTGGTTAAATATTTATACAACTATACTAAATTTTATACAATTGAATAAAGAGAGGAGATTAAAAAAACGGCGCCTAGATTGGGACCAATTTAATATCTTATATGGCCTTAGGCATATTTATTTGTATTTGGCTTCCGTCTTCAATATGTACTTGGAATTAGACTTTGCTAAATGATGCCTCGAGAGGCATGCAAGAGAAGGTGGATGTTATGATCCGATTTTTCAAGTCACGAGGGCATTTATATCTCACCGTAGGAGAACCACTCAAATAGCATGCAAAGCAAGAATAATAAACTAAAATCGAAAGATATGACATAATATAAGGATAGGATAAACAAAAGTCTAAACCAAGTTAAACAACAACCCCAAAACCTAGTATCTAATACATGAGCCACTAAATAAGCGTAAAAGTTTGAAAATGAAAAATATAATGTGTGTCTTGAAAGAAAATAACATAAGGAAATATAGGAAAAGTTAAAAGCTATGTTTTAGATGCTAGAAGCCATCATCTATCTCAACAACAAAATCTCAACCCGAATCTGAAATCAGTGTGGACAACTCATACTCATAGCTGCATCAAATATGTGCAAAAGTGTAGTATGAGTACCAAAACAACGGGTACCTCGTAGGCATTTTCGGTTGACGGGGCTCATACAAGAAATAAAAGCATTAAATAGACATATAAAGAATACAAGTCACAAAATCCAGACAAGTAAAGCAAACAGAGAAACTAACTAACATGATAAAGGTAGGTAAATATCCTAGATAACTAGTTATGAAAAGGAAAATTCAGCTAATCAGAGGAAGAAACATACTTGAATCCATGCTGAGCTAACAAGATATATAGATGAATAACAAAAATAGCGATATATAGGTAATCTTAAATAAAGGGAATAGGATGAACGACTAACTACCATAGTGTAACAACAAAGGAACATGAAAGCAGAGCCCATAGGATATATATGGCCAATAGCAGTATACTAAATAAAATAAGTAAATAAACAAGCAAGGATGAATACAGACCCTACGACACCCCATCCTACTAACAAACAACAAACAACACTCAAGAATACAATATCCATGATGAAATGATAGTGAAGTGAATCCATATGTGCCTATCCCGAAACCCGCAAACCCGCCAAGGTAGGACCCATGGAAAGCTCCAAGACGTATACCTCTATTTGCCCATATACCCCTCCTCTAGTTGCCTGTAAACTAGATCGACAAAGTTCATGGAGGAAGCAACCACATACAACCCAAATCATAACGTAAACTGAACTTATATAAAGGTAAATTTCATCTGACCTTTGTCAGGTATATAGCATAATCAAGTATCAAATACCATGTCCAGCCGCAACCGGGTATAAATTCCAAATCAAATCAACATCTAGCTCCTGGGAGCAACCAAGTCTAGTAATAACTCAAAATAGTGATTAGTTCTTTACTTAGCCTTTTTATCATCAAAACTGGTAAAACATCTCTAAAATACTCACTTTATCTCTTAATACTGAAAATAGGTCCCGTAAGACCATGTAAGATTTCAAAATCAGTGACTTCAGGCTCTTGACCATAAAATAGTAGAAGCCAATGCAAAAACCAATTTCATGATGATTATATGCTCATTCATAATAGTGTCACAATAAGTCATGACAGCCCTGCACACGTGCGAATAATACAACATCTTGAACTATCAGTCGATGTCTGAGACTTAAGTACATTCCCTATAAACCCACCATCTATGTTCCAGAGTTATTCAAGACCACTTAGGGTCAAAAAGACAACTACAATTGCAAATGCAACACTAATATATAATCAAAAAAAGAGGACAAAAGAAGCGGACAGAGTCATAGGTAGAGATCTAATAATCCCAATCCAAGGATGGATAATTACAACAATTATTTATCATATAATAAAAGTTTAAAATCGGTAACTCATAGACTAATTGCCCTCTGAAATAAGCTCGCAAACATTG
>JBDJHY010207598.1:0-11487 GCA_039654485.1 Withania somnifera | reverse complement strand
ATCGTGTACTTAGTTGCTTCGGTTGGGTACCTTAGGAAAGATAGCTTAATGTTTTTATGATAAGCGAACAACACTCTAATCCGGCATAGGTAGGTGGCTAACGGAAAATCAATCCTTAGTCATAATATTAACCCCTAACTCAACAATCGACGGACAAATACCATTAATTAAGAAAAGTTCTTGCATATGTGTGTGATTAACGCCAATGACCTAGAATCGATTGCAACCTTGAATTCATCTATTTGTGTTCTTATATAATTATTTTCAGCTTAGTTGTAGTTTAGTTTACAACAATTAAATACAACCTTTTACATTTTTCAATTGCACTGTAACAAGAAATCACTATTCAACCCATTGTTAAACCAATCAATAATATAAGTCCCTGTGAGTTCGACAATCCGGCTCGCAAGAGCCATTATATTACTTGTACGATAGCGTACACTTATGTGTGAATTTGGACACAATCGGTACACACCCCCTGTTAGTGCCAACAATATCACCAGACTTACACCCCCTGTCAGTGTCATCAACATCACCGGACATATACCCCCTGTCAGTGTCAATAACATCACTGGACACACACCCTCTGTCAGTGTCAATAACATCACCGGACACACACACACGCCCTATCAGCATCATCATCAAAACGAAGGCCCAGCTCTTTAGTGTAGATTTATTTCCCAATAGTAAATACAAAAGAATATCAGTGTAGCAGCACCAATAAGGTAAGTAGCAGTCCCAAAAGTAACTATACCATAATAATAATACAGTAGCAATAATAAAGTAAGTAGCAGTTTAAATAATAACTATTCAAGAATAATAATACGGTAGCAGCAATAAGGTAAATGGCAATTCTATTGATAAATATACAACAATAATAATAAGGCAGTAACAATAAGATAAATATCCGTGAAAAAGGGAGATAAGCGGAGTCTAGGATCGGTCGAAGGACACCAGCTAAGAGCTCATCTAACCACACTCTTTGAGTAACAGATGAAATAAATCTTAGGGTCAGTATTCCCCACATGGTTTCCAAGACCCAGGCTAGAAACCCTTCATCCTCTAAGCCCTCTCACAGGCCCCCTAAAGTCGAATAATGAGCACCAATAGATAAACAAGGATCAACCTAAGTAACCCAGCCTTTACTGCTAGCCAAGTCACAAACATAATATCATTAATCCAGTCTACAATGCACAAAATAAGTCTAGCCTACCTGTATGCCGGAAAAGACCTCAGAAGTGCGTACACGGTGGACCTGAAGCTTTAACATAATAGACATCCCCAGGAACTAATCAAGTCAAAAGTTCTGAGATCAAAATATGAATAAGAAGATCCATATCGCACTAGCAACTGAGGTCGGGGAGTAGGGGCATGTTGCTTGGAAAAAAAACTAAACTACCAGCGCACAGCCCTCAGCTCGGGGACTCATGGTCCCTAAATGATCTCAAAAAGGTACTAAGAAGGAAGGGCAGCGAGCTGAGGTAAAAGGGTGGAGCCCTAACATGAGGGCAGGGGCTAATAGGGTTGTCCCCACTGAGGTGACCTTGTCGAGGTGACCTCACAACCTAAAGAAAGAATGAGGGCATAAACAGTATATAAAATTTGAACTAAGAAGGGCTAGTGAGCCATGTCACGGTGACCTCGCCAAGACGACCTCGTCAAGGTAACCTCGAGGTACTAGCTTAACTTCACCAGGAATCCTTGCCAAGATGACCTTATCAAGACGATCTCGTCAAGATGACCTCGTCAAGATGACTTTGGGGCACTACCATTACTTTATTAAGGTGGCTACACGAAGATGACCTCATCAAGGCGACCTCGAGGTAGTAGCGTTAATTCTCCAAGGCGGCCATGCCAAGGTGACCTCACCAAGATGATCTCATCAAGGCAACCTCGGGGAAAAAGCGTTACTTCTCCAAGGCGACCTCACCAAGGTGACCTCACCATGATGACCTCATCAGGAGACCTCGGGGCGCTAGAGTTACTTCTCCAAGGCGGCCTCTCCAAGGTGACCTCACCAAGATGACCTCGTCAGGGTGACCTTGGGGCGCTGTGGCATTCAGTGATCTACAGCCACCCGGGGAAAACTCTGAGGGTCTTAAACTAGTATTAGGAGCCCCCAAATCTAACAAACCCAAAGTGCATTTGAGATGGGGAAAAACATAAGGCGTTAACCAACTAGAATTCAGGAAAAAGACATAATCTAACTGGAAGTAAGGAAAATAATTTTATACGCCAATCTGGGAAAAGGGGGTGAAGTGTTTGTAAACCAATATGTGAAAAATATGCTAGAACTCATTAATTGAACCACAAACATCTATGAAACGTCTATAAAACATCTGCGTGCTGGGACTCAAGGATTAAACCATAACAACTAGGAGAATTATAGGTACAACAACTGCAACTAAACTCATGCATTGATCCATACCCAGCTGGAAAATAACGATACAACTACTACAACTAAAACTTATGAATTGAACCAAAACAACAGGAAAAATACAGATACAACTACTACACCTACACTAGTCAACATACAGAACGATGGTAGCACTAAACCAAGCCTTTAACAATTGTTTCCATTTCTATAGAAATGAAAAAGAAATACTTACCAATGGAAGGGAATACAATGGTAATGCTTAGGATGGACTCCCCTTCAATTTAATTTGAGTTTGGAAGGATAGTCGGGGTGGAGGAAGTAGGTATGAAAGAAGAGGAAAAAAGATATGAAAGTTTGAGAAAAAGGGCTTGACCCTTATTATATATATATATATATATATATATAGGGTCTTTGCCCCCCAGCTGCATGGGCCAGGTCCAATAGTAAGGCTAGGCCAAACTTTCCAGAAAACAGCCTAACAACTTGGGCTAAAAGCTCTATTACACAACAAAACTCAAATCAAAAAGCCCAGGGAATAGATTCAAGTTCCAACTAGACAAAAGTCAATATTTTAAAGCTAAAAGAATTGTCAAAAATCGATTCTGAGTATTTCTACTACTATTTAACTCTTGAGTTCCCATTTCAAAATCAAAATTTTAAAATAGAGAAACTGAGATAACGAGAAAATAAGTCACTAGGGTACCAAGCTACTGGTCCCAGAAAGTCATAAACTAATTAAGGCAACTACCAAACGGGTCTAAGTACAGGAAAAAAAAGAAGGAAAGGAAATGACCGAGCGGGTCATTAAATGATTGTAAAATAGTTAAAGCCAAAGCATATGATAATATTAATAAAACCCATATCCAAATCTAAATACTGCATCAATTATGACTATAAGATTTAAATACGAATAAAAGTCTACACACAAAGTAGAAATAATGAAAGCTAAGGAAGAAGAGATAGGTAAAGAATATTGCAATACAAAGCTCAAAATCTCTAACCCTAGGTGTAGATTGTTGGTTCCAAGCTTCCCTATAATGTGTTTTTACCCAAAGGCTGGCAAAGATATGGCAAAGATTTGACCTTCTCAGATTCATATGCAAAATTGGCTCAGTTATGTAAAATTATAAAACTGCACAGTCACCTGGCAATAATGTACTATGCGATAGCATCATACCCTTCGCAATCGCTAGGTACTACATTTTATCTCAGTGAATCTCATCCCATAACCCTCATGATCGTATAGGTCCATCTGGTGGAAAATTTCAATTGCATTCATTAACTTCATGTTTGCGAAGAGTATTTTACTACTGACTTTTTCCTCTACATGACTACATCTTCTTTCATCGCAATTGTAAAGAGTACTATGCTGCTAGTGTCCAGTAGCCTTTATTTTTTCAGTTTTTTTAGGCCCAGTTGATCATTATGCACTTGTTTTTTATTGTCACTACATAATACCTACAAAATATTAATTTAGCCCATTAGTGAAACTATTCTACATGCTAAGACCGTTAGTTTTATAACAAAATAGGTGTAAATAAAGTGTAGTTTCACCACATATCAATACCCCCAACTTAAACCTTTTCTTTTCCTCAAGAAAATGAAATCAAACATATCATGGAAAAATTACAAATTCAATGCTACATTCTCCTTAGATCGACATCAAAGATCATGGCTCCGGTTAGTACCAATAAATAATAAAAAATCTACTCTCTTCCCAACAACTTCCTCAACTTCAAAATCAAATTTTAATCTTTCAATGGTAAAAGAAAAAATAATAAGCAACAACAACAACTACAGAAGATGTGACTCAAGGAAACTAATATTCAAAGTACATTTTTTTGTCTCCTTTTTAGGTTTTATCAACATCACCAATCTATGACAATTTGCATGCCCTCATAAGAAATAAAGTACCAAAACACTCTACATATATACAAGATCACTTGGGATGAATATACAACACTCACACTCAACAAATAAATTAAAATGTCATACCATAAACTTGCCCTTATTTTCAATAATTACCACTCAAAGGCACTTAGTGGAGAATCCCAAAGGTCTTTGCTAAGCTTGTAATTTATGGGAAGGGTATAGGTAGGTAACTTATTTTGGATTAAGTGATTATACCTTTTCAAAAGGCAATCAAAACCCATAACCTTACTTTATTTTCAATGCCACACTTAGTCCACTCAGTCAAGCACAACCCCTATTTAACTCATATCATCATTCCTTTTCTTTTCTTAAAATGACTTTGTGATAGCCACCTCTAACCTAGTTGTAAGCTTAGGTTAAAGACACAATATTCACCACTAGGGCCAAGACAAAATTTCACAACATAATTTACTGCGATGCTTCTAATATAACTATCTTCAACCTACGTTACAATGCCTAGTTAAGGTGCGCAATATCCAATAGAGAACCAGGGAAGACAAATTAATCTTACTAATTCCACAAAACAAGACAACAACTTTTGTGAAATAATGATTTATTTTTTTTATTTTCACTTCCACCAAGCTAATTTCCTTTAATAGAACAACTACACACCCCCAACTTAGGATTTTGTCCTAAGTTGTGGACTACCTAATCACTATTAATTCCTTCAATTTTCAACACAAATGTATGTGTTTTTCCTCAGTTGTATGCATCTTCGGATAAGTAGTTTAAAAAAAGGGTATATGTTCACAAAGGGTTTTGACTTTTAATATGGTTGATCAAAGAAAGAGTCAAAAGGGTCAAATGGGTTGCAACTAGAACACTCACTCCCAGATAAATAGGCTAAGGCATTTCATGGAGGTATCACTCAAATAATGTCCTAAGGTCATTTTCTCAACTTCACACTTTCAAAATACAATAAAAGACTAACGAGGAAAGTTCTAGATAACACAAGTGACAAAGGAATTATAGACTAAAGTAACCACATATGGCATGAAAATTACTAAAGATGGTTCAATAGTTACTCCTAAATAATCACAAAAAGAGATATACACCACTAACTAGTAAACAGAAGAGTCACACAATGAGAAAATGTGTTGTTCCAAAATTATTTCTTATCTATGCAACTTGACTTTGCCAAAGTCCGCATAAATATTTTAGAGGGTTATGTATATTATGCAACTACTTATTAATATAAACCAAAACAATGTATTTATGCACATCATCCAGCTACACCTCTATATACTCAATAAATCAAATACTACTAAATTATTAAACTTAAAAAATTTAACAAATTAAAACAAACCTAAACATGGAATTTCTACTAGATAGCATGTCTGAGGGGAAAAAACATGGCAACAAAAGCCCTCAGAAGAATCAAAAGAGATTTAACACTAAAATTAAAATTAAAATAAAATAAAACAAAATAAAAATACACAAACAACACTAATTTAATGAAGTATTCACATTAAGCTTTAGTTAATATCATGAATGTAAATTAAGCCCGAATAGGTCATAATCTAGCTTCAATATCAAACAATAGTAGCTAAGGGCTACCCCACTTCCAACTTAAAAACATGGCAGTGTCCTCACTACCTAATCTCAAAATAGAATTTAAAAGAAAAAAAGGGTAAGGGGTCCTTGAAAAAAAATCACTTTAAAGTAGGGCTACTGGGTCCCTTAAGGACCAGATCCTCCTCCTCCTCCTCATCATCATTATCCAACCCTGGTCCACATAACTTGGGAAGTGTGTTTATCATCTTAGTTAAAAATTTACTATTTTTTGCTCTTGTTCTCTCAATCCTCTTTTGTTGCCTCTCTACCTTGGCCAACCTTTCTTTTAGATACTCTTGACCTCGAGCCAAAGTAGACAAGGTAGGCCCACTTGTGGTTTCTGGTGTCTATGTGGAGGAGCTCTCCCAGGACCTGTAGGTAAGCCTTCCACAAGCTAGCAGATTTGAGATTCCATACCATATACCTGGGTAGAAATGTACCTGAGTGTTGGAGGAATGTCAATAGTGGTTCCATGGCTAGTGAAGCTGCACTAGATGATCTCCCTTGATAAATATGCCTAAATAGAGGGCTTCTAAATCAATCTTTCTCTTCTTAAAAATGCTCTCTACCCTTTTTTTCTTTAAGGGATGAATCATCTCTTTTGGGCCTCATTCTCTGTCATCGTCTTTCTTTTCCACCCCTGCCTAATAGCATAACTGAGTAATCAAGGATGGGAAGAACAGACTCTTGGTTCCTTTGACCACTAACTCATGCACCTGCTCCACAATCAACTTCCCAACATCAATTAAAAGACCCTTCATAAAAGCACATATGATCATCCCCTATCAATAGTCACATCTGACACATTTGTAGAAGGGACCACAAAAGCACAAATAATATTGAGCCATGTCCTCTCTTCTTCTATGAATTGGGAAGATTCTATTTTTTGACTTTGTTGAGATTTATCTCGGCACAACCCCATCAAGAAAGTGTCTCACAAATATTGCTTCACATATCTCTTTGATTGCATCTTTATATGTTGCATTGTTGGTATTGGGAAGTTGGTAATATGTGTTGATGGTTTGAGGTTTGAACTTGACTGGTTTCCCCCTGAATGTCACCACTACCTCATTATCAAAGTATGTTTTTGCTGCGTTGGCATAGAACTTATGGACTATTGTGTCATTTTCTACTTCAAGCTCTATTGTAAAAACAATCCTGCCTGTAGTCTCTAATCTTGCAAACACACCCTGCATGGATCTCGCAAGATTTTCATGTAGAATTCCCCACTCCTTTATAATTTTTTCCAGCAGAGACAGTTATATAACTATCAGAATTTAAGTGATGTGAAGATGCTTTGATCATCATTGGCCAGTTTTGAAGCAAAAGTACCTACAAAATAAAGACTTCATAAAAATACTTTTATAGGCACGTGTAGCAATGTATATAAAGACTTTAGGCCAAATAAACCAATTCAAAACTACAAAACCAGGCATGTGCGGAGTTATTGTTTACCAGTAGTCCCTGTACTTATCGTGATCACTGAAAAGCCCAATGCAGTCGTGTAGTTTATGCATTTTGACCATCATGATTGCGTAAGAGGTATGGAATTGTGAATAAGGGGAAATTTTAACAATTTCGATCGTACTAAAATAGAACGTGATTGCGTAGATCTGTAGATTGCTAGATTTTATTCATTTAGTCATTTAGTCGAACACATGGTGGACACAATTTTGAAGTCCATTTTCACTCATGATTTTCTTTAGTTTGACCAAATTTCACTCAACACTTGCAACCCAAGCTAAATCCAACACTACCAACTTCTATTTTCTAAGATTCAATCATGTAAAATCAATAGCTAGCCCTAACAAAAATGTTATCATCAAGATATCTGTTCCTTATAATTACCAAGAAGTTAGCGTTTAAGAATCAAAGAAGGGATTAGAAACGTACCTTGATAGTGATGAAAAACTTTCTTTAACACCAAATAGACCTTGAGTGTCGATTTTAGAGTTCAAGTTTTTCAAGGGTGAAATTTTGGAAAAGTTTAACCATTTGCCCTTTTTCTGGTGTGGAAACTGTTTAATTAACTATGATAGTGGCCATGAGAAAAGGCTAGCACTCAAGTACCTCATTCCTTACATTGTGGCCTTTACATGACTAATGTTGTTTTGTATACTTGGGAGAGCAAACTCACCACCGGATGAACTAGAGTCTTTAATCAAAATTTATTCAAGTATTTTGTACACTTCTAGTCTCATCTTATAAGTTTTGGCATCATGCATGATAATTGGTTTTGAGGTCTTGAAAAGTTCTATCATCTCTTGCAAATCAATCGAGACTTCATCTTCTATAGATAACAACCCAACATCAATACTTTTCATCCTTTGGTCGAATATGTCGAATGACTCAATATGCAACCCCAAGTCATCCTCCAAAGTGAAAGTATCCTCTTAAAGTTACTCCATCCATTGGCTTATTTTCAAGTGCCTAGTAAAGAAGTCTTCCATAACTCGTGATATGCATTCATGAGTATGTATAAAATAATCCAATGCTTGAAGAACTTCCTCTACATTTGCTTCTTGTCACATAGGTAATGTCATGAGTCTACACTTCAATTGTTTGGACAATAGAATTAGCAACAACCAAACATACTCATGAGCAAAGATGCCATAGTAACCAAGTAACTAAAAATCTATATAACACATAAAAATAAAAATAAAAAAATATAGACAAATATTCACAAGTTCAAATTAAAGCAATTATACCTTAAATGGATGAAAAGTTAAAGCAATTATACCTTATATGAGACGCAATCGAGTAAGAATGGGAACTAAAGTGCCACGACTATAATTAAATGGATAGAACATGATATGGGGGTTAAGGATTGGATAAAAGGTATCCAATATGAATTTTGGATATGTTTTGATCAATGAGTTCATAATGCAAACATAGAAAGTAACCAACTAGGATAACTTATATCATCAACTTTCCATGGTAGTTAACAAATTCTAAGCATTTACGGTCTTACAATTCTTCCTAAGTGTAGATTTGCATATAAAACCAACCCTATTTATCTAAGTTTTTTCAGCCTGTAGTCCTAGATAAATATCTTTTACACCGAGTTAGGGCTGTGAAGGAGTGCATTGTCCTTATCATGTTAACTCAAGAAAATTACTATTGTTACAGCAGCAACCATTATACGAGGGTTAACACCCTAAATTTCTTATCAGAACCTCAACTCCTAGTTTCAACCACAGGGTTAGTGCTAGTTAAACCTAAGAAGGCCAAAAATTATTCATTATGTAGAGATTATGCTTGTATACACTAATGAAGATGCAAGAACCAAAGCATTCATCGAATTAATTGTAGATAGTTAAAACCAAAGTATATCATAATATTAAAAACCCAAATCAAAATCTAAATATTGCATCAGTTACGACTACAAGGTTTAAAAAAGAATAAAAGTCTATACACTGAGAATACAAAATGAAAGTTAGGGAAGAAAGATGGATAAAACATATTGCAATACAAAGCTCCAAATGTCACCCCAGTTGTAGATGGTTGGTTCTAATCTTCCCTTTGATGTGTTTTTACCCAAAGACTGCCAGAGATTTCATTACAAATGACCTTCTTAGGTTTATATACAAAATTGGCTCAGTTATGTAAAATTACAGAACTACCTAGTGGCCTAGAAATAATGTACTACACTATTGCGTCATACCCTTCAGCGATCACGAGGCACTGTATTTCATCTCATCACAATCGCATTGCATATCCCTCGTGATTGCGTAGGTCTATCTGGTAGTAGATTACGATCACTTTTATTAACTTTTCAATCGTTTACCACTGCCTTTTTCTTCTACACGATCACATCTCCTTTAATCGTGATCGCGAAGAGTATGTTTCTACCAGTGTCCAGTAACCTCTGTTTTTCTTAGTTTTTAGCCCAAGTTGATCATTATGCACTTGTTTTTCATTGTCACTAGATAATACCTAAAATCATCAATTTATCCCATTAGGGACACTATTTTGCATGCTAAGACCATTAATTTCCTAAAACAATAGGTGTAAATAAAGTGTAATTTCACCACCCATCACCCGTAAACCATCATAGCTTAGAAAAAGAAAATATTTATACCAATGCATAAAGCATATCTCATATATCATATGGTACAAAATAGGGCTTGAATTAATGGTAGGAATTGAAGATATAAGCCTAAAAAATTTATGTAATATATAAAATAAAGAATTACTCAGTAAAAATGATCATAGAACCACCGTAATGAGTATTTACAAATTAAATCTTAAATAAGGTCCCTTGAAAGAGCTTTATGGAGACCTAATGATCAGTAGCAATGGAGTAAATTAGAGGAAATGACTAAAAGCTTCAGGATGAAGCTTATAGAAAACTCACTGAATGACCAATAAATCAGCTAGTTCATTTTGGTCGATTTATCGAACCTGGCCGGTTTATCGGACACAATGCCTTTTCTGACAGCTTTTCTAAAAATTTCTAAAAGCACAGCAGATTGAAACAGAGTCCCATTTTAGTAATCTATATATGTGATTTTCATGTAAACGATATTTTACACTCAATGGAATTGATGAAAAGGTGATTTGGTATTGTTTAAGATGAATAAGGCCTAGAGAAGTTATAATTATAAGGGAATTAAGAAAGAAAACTTCTAGGGAACAAACATACTAGTCTGAGTACGTCATAATTGAATTGGGGAAGTTAGAATAATGTTTTAAATGCAAATAAATCATGTAAATCATGGAAATGTCCCAAGGGACATTATACGGTCCCGAGCCATGAGTAATCCTTCCCACCATATCACAACTACCCAAAGGGCACCTGTTAAAGTCCAAGTACACACCTATACAGGGAAAAAAATAGATCTATCATAGCTCAGTCCAAAATAATTCACTCCTAAGATTGCACCGGGATAGGGAATAATCTCAACATATAGGACTGCTAACTACCCAGCAAAGCTGTACCCAACTAGGTACAATGTCATTACCTGAGGTAGCCTATTCAGCATTGCTGTATTTGGCTAGGTACAATGTCATCAAATAGGGATGCTAACTAACCACCGAAGTTGTGCTCAACTATCTATGGCCCCAAAGAGGCCACATCTTCCTAATCACACATAATATCTTGGGTAGAAAAGAGAATACTCAACCTATCTAGATTGTTTCTAGTCCACTAGCCTAAATCAGGGGATAAGTACTAAGCTCTAATCACTAGTATAATCCCCTCCCAAGCCTCACTACTATCTAAAGTCATCGTATAGAAATACACATCAAAGGTTTTACTCCTCCCCTAACCACATTATATTCTAGAGTCAACATTAAAAACATGGGTAGGGCGTTATAGCCCCAAGATAAGTGTTTAAGCTACAAGCATCTAGATAGTCCATATGGTAGAAGAATAAGAATACCGGGTCCCGACTAGTAATCTCATCCCCGAGCTAGTATTGTAATGACCCTTAAGGTCATTTATGATAAACTTGCATTGTGTTGCATCTTAGAGTATTTCAGTAGTTGTCCCAAGTTATTTATGACTTGCTGGGACTGACAGTGTGGATCCCTGGCGACTCGGCCGAGAGATATCTCAAATTCCTTGTTTTAGAGCATTAAACTTAGTACTCATTGACATAAGTCAACTTTCCTTCAAAATA
>JBDJHY010207588.1:0-11487 GCA_039654485.1 Withania somnifera | reverse complement strand
GGTCAGGAATTTCACCGATATTCGAAGGTGGTTAGTGTCCCACTTATAGGTGGAAAAGGCCATAGAGTATCTTTTAGTAGTCCTATCCGGAGTAGGGAGTAATAGGGTTTCTTAATTTACTGAGTGTTTAGGCACTACGCTAGGGATTAGCCTCATGAAGATACAGAGTGGGAAGAAGTGGTCATAGCCTGACCTTAAAATGGGATCAGATATATAGGGCAAGATAGCCAGGGGGTAGGTCAGGCTCATCATAATTTTCATTTGGGTTCGCAGGGTAGTGGTGACCATAGGGGAGTATCCGGCAACCATGTTAGGAGTTGGTATTTGATGGTTGTTTTGAGTGTGAAGATCTTGGGAATTTCTTAAGGGGCTTTCCTCGTGTGACTAGGAACAAGCTTGGATGGGTGTTTTAATTCTAGAATTTGAAGACGATATGCTAGGGAATTCTCTTGGCAAGGTGTTATACCATCAACATCAGTTACAACTCTACCTCCGTAAGGGGTTAGGCAAAGTCTAGGTTTCAACGGTGGGTGTTTTGCTTGTAGAAGGGTTGACCTAGAGGCTCGGGGTGCCTAGTTTTGTAGATTCTAGCTAGATCAATTAGTAGGTTCCCCCCATCGAGACACCTTTTCTTCTCTGATCATCAGTGATGCATAGACTATTAGGGGTAGTCCTTGGACCTTTCAGTTGAGTTCGATTACCTTTTTGGTGTATTATCTATATTTTCTATATAATGATTATCTCGGTCGTTTATGAGAATTATGCAATGCTTTGCTTTCTAGAGCTTTGTAGTAGCTTCCCCAAGTCATTTATGACTTGCTGGGATCGGTAGTCTGGTTCCTTGGCTGATCAGTTGAGAATTATCTCAAATTTGCCTACTTTAGAGCCAAAAACTAAGTACTCATTGACTATAGTCTATTTTCCTTCAATACGATCTCAAAATTAAATTACGACAGTTCCATGAGCTCTAGAATACAGAATAGAGTCTAAGATAGACCTTATGTTTGTGTTTCAGAGTCTTCTTTTTAATTTTGAGCAACATTATGTTTTTCTACTTCACCTAAGTATAAAATTAGATCTTAGGTGGTATTTTGGTGTTCGGAGTGCCAGAACTGTATTCTGACACTTCCATCTGCTCTAGAATGGTGATTTTAGGCTAGTAAGAGTGTTGGTTAGCTTACCGGAGTTTTTGTGGTATTTTTGAGGTGTTGGTTGATGTTTTGAGGATCTTAGGCCTAATGGTTGACTTGGTCAATAATTTTTGGAAACGATCTCATATCCTAATTTTGACTGTACTATTGAGTTTGAAATGATTTTTTTAGGTGTGCGCACATATTTATTTGTGTAAATTGGACTCCAAATGCGTTTCAGGTGGTGATTTAGAGAAATTCTGCACTTAGCTATTTGCTGTCAAAACCTTATACACGTACAGGTAATCATTCTTCACGAATGCATCACAATTTTTATGATTTTGCAGTTTGTTACTTCTCTGTTTAATGCAATTACGTTGCCTATCCACACAATTGAAATATGTTCCAGTAATCCTCCTATACACGATCGTGTGCCATCACATACGCGATCGCGATGCTCCAATATTCATGTACTTGTCACGATCGCAATGTGGTATTTGCATACATGATATATTAATATCTGGCAACATAAATAATTCCAGTATGATTTTTCTGTTCATTCAATTATAAACCCTTCGTGTTTTCTATGATTTTTAAGAGAAAATCATCCCAAAAAGTCCAGAAAAGGTTGAGGAAAAGTCCCAAGTTCTTCCCCGTCAAGTTTACCGCAAATTGGTAAGTTTTCTTCTTCATTTTATTCCTTTAAAATCCAAGTTTCCTCCATTAATATACCTAAGTGGTGAAAATATTGAAAACTTCACATAATTCATATATTATGGAATTAATTATCACACATTGAGTTATTTCACTATCTAGTATGTTTATTTCTTCGAATTTTTTTTTGTTAAATCCTATAAAGATTGCATCTTTGACCCTTTATAATAAAATTTGTCTCCAACTGTTTGATGGCCTTCCAGCACTTGAATTATTCTCAGTTGTGGAGCACATGTTCTTCGTCAGATAGGGAACCCCGTGGAAAAGATTATTTTTAGTTCCGACAAGTCATTTTAGGCCCAATCTATCACTTACTAGAATTTACATTGTTAGACTCGTATTAACACATGGATTACTATTTTGCAAGTTTTAGAATCATTGGAGATCATTTCCTATTAGTCCGAGTAACAACTGTGATTTGCAGCTCTTTATCGTCGGACGATAGGTAGGCTTCCTGGGGCTATCTCTAGGTATATAGCTTTGATAATCTAAATAGCATTTGTGGGATGGGTTTATAGGTCGTTACCATGTACATGGACCACTTCTTTATTTCGTTCCCTATTTGTTCTCGTTATTGGCGTTCGGTGAAATACAATGCCTGTTACTTAGAACTATCCTTGTGATGGGTTTAGGGTGACTTTGGAAGTAGTAGAACGCCGATGCATGAGTTGGTTGTTTTTTGGTTTTTGCCCTTGGGTTTGGGCTATTATATTGCTTCTATCTCAAGATTAGACGCGCCTGTGTAGGACATAGGTTGGCTATGTATATTTTATGTTGTGCATTCATTCTATGAGAGGTTGAGCCATAAGCTCCCTTTGAGAGTGCATTAGGACTAGGGCCTCTATCACTACTTGATTTTGATGATGTGGAAGCTAGATACTGATAATAAGAATAATGATGGATAATGACATAACATATCACAACTTTGGAATATTCTAATAATAATATAAGTTAAAGAATCTTTTAGTATTTTAGAATCAGTATTGTATTGAACACCCAATATTACTATTTTCACTTATTTTAGTCCAGGCTTCATAACCTGGCACCCAGAAATATCATTTGATTAATTAATATTGGGACTTAAGTCAGGCTATGTCTAGTAGTGAGTACAACCACTAGCACTTAAGTCTATCGTTGTACGGTAGGGAGTATATCATTTCGACACTTATCACACCGATTAATTTTAAAGACTATGATGATACTTGTTCTTTTGAGGATGATGGTGGTACAACTATATTGAGGTGTTGGACACCATGACTTGTCTAGATTATAGCTTACTGAGATAATTGATATGAGGCATTGCCAAATTTTAATACCCACATAGATTCTATGGTTTGGGATGTGAGATTATGATGACGTTAGATATTGTATGTGGTAGGCCTACCTCTGTGGTCATTGCCTCTAGGCTGTAATGACTTAGAGGAAGGGTATAGGATGGAGTAGAGATATATGGGAACTAGGATAAGCTTTCCATGGATTCTTTCTGCTGGGCCTAGGGGTACCGGAGGAGAAACGTACACAGGACTGGTTACTTCATCTGAATGAGTTTACTTTTCTACACTCGGTTTCTTAAGTGTACCCATGGTCGTATGGAAGGCCTGTGTGTGAGCTTGTTTTCCATGTATGCTTCAATTTTTGTGGGTGATTGGTAGTGTTAATTTACGTTATGTATTTAATGCTTAATTATCAAGTACTATTTATTCATGATATTGTCTTGCCACATGGGATATTTGCACGAGGTATCATTTTAGTATTTTGTCCTTCCATTACTTGAGGTTACCAGTATATCGTACATTCTCTCTCTCCCTGTTCTTTATTTGATTGTTGATTTGTTATTGTTATTATTCACATATATTGTTGTAAGGATTCGGGATACGTCCTTTGTTCTTTCCTGCAATCCTATTATGTGATTTATCTAGCGAATCCATGTCTATCTGTTAACTCGATTCTTATCTGAGTAGCTAGATTCCCTGATGTACTATTTAATTATGTCATCCTACTTTATTATATTCCATTATTTACTGCTTTTTATTATTTTTATATGCTTAGTCTCGAAACCTACTGCGTAATAGGTTTCTTTATGACTTGTACTTATACTACACTTATACTTGACTCTTTGTAATTTCTCTATTTTTTAGTATTTTTACTCATTTATAATTTACTTATTGTACTTTTGATTTTTTCTGTTGATGTAGTATCCCTCCGCTTCAGCTTCAAGGTACAGGGTTGGTTCTCCTACTAGTGGTATAGTAGGTTCCATCATGATCCGAGAAATTAGGCCATGACAGGTTGGTACCAGAGCCAGGTGTTAGTGCCAGTGTATAGAACAAATGTTTAGTAGAGTCCTGCAGGTCGGTACAGAGATGTCCATGGCTTATATTCCAGAGGCTATAGTGACATATATTAAAGTAACTCCTTCTTTTGAATCCTTTTCCATAAATACATTCTTGACGATTTGTTGAAAGTTCTCACTCATTTTTGTCACTCTTTCACAGATTCCTTGTACACGTTCATCAGTAGCTAAGAAAAGAACTAAAACTCCTGCTACTACTTATGAGACTCCAATGGTGCCTGCAGCACCTGCTACATCAATTATTGCAGTACCTATTCCAGCACCTATTTTAGCACCTTCTCCAGATATTTGTATCATCTTGTGGCAATTTCTTAGTGCCTATGGTGGTCCCCTACTATCGGGATACAAATAGCCATTCCAGTACCACAGCCTACAACAACAGTTCAACCTGGTGCTCTAGTAGATATTCTTGCACCTGCTCAGGTCCTCGCATTACCATTTGTTACTCCTCAGTTGAGCAACAGATAGCTATGACAGATTCGGAGTAGAAGCTCCTAACGAGCTTCTCTGAGGTTGATCCCTCTTGGTTAACTAGAGTCCCGGGGGAAGATACACCCGAGTTCATTATTGAGTGTGAAGAGAGTTTGTGGAACCTTGGTGTATTAAAGGCCTATGACATAAATTTCACCACCTATCATATGCATGGTGCATCTAATAAATGGTGGAGGGATTTTCTTGTATGTAGACCAATAGGTTCACCTTAGTTGACTTGGACTGTTATTTATTAGGTTTTATGAGAAAGTTGTATCAAGGGATGAGTGAGAGCGCTTGAGGGAGGAGTTTAGGAAGCCTGAATAGGGATTGATATCAGTGACACAGTATGAGGCTCGATTCCACCAGTTGTCAGTTTATGGTGTGGAGTTTATGCCTACTGAGGTGCAAAGAGTTCTCATATTTGCTTATGGGTTGAGAGACAGGCTCTGTGAGGCTGTGGCTTCTCTAGTATCTAATGGTCAACCATTTTAGGTCATAGTAGATCATGCTAATCCATGAGGCCGTCTATCGTGAGTCATGTTAGCACAGTGAGAAGAGGCAGAGGTATCATTGAGGTTATAGAGAGTCCCGTTCTTGGGGCTATTGGCAATTTCTCCACACATAATCCAGCAGGCCAGTGCATTCGTTATTACAGGTTCGATCACCTCTTCTAGCTCAGTTTACTTGGGGATCTTCATCTTTTAAGTGTGGTAGTCAGATGGGTTCTGGAAGAAGTTCCCAAAAGAGTGGGCGATTGATGTCCCACAAGATGGATGACACCTTTTGGGCTTACAAAACTACCTTTAAAACTTTAATAGGTATGTCTCTTTTTAAACTGGTATACAAGAAATCTTTCCATTTTCCCGTAGAATTTGAACATAGGAAGCATGGGCCCTGAAAAGGAAAAATTTGGATTGGGATAGTGCCACCAAGCTATGACTGGACCAAATCAATGAATTGGTAAGTTTTGTACTAAGGCATATGCAATGGCATTAATATACAAGGAGCGAATGAAGAAGTATCATAATCAATGAATTGAGCTACAGGATTTCAACCCAAGAGATCTGGTGTTGTTATTTAATTCACATTTGTGACTATTCCCAGAGAAGCTAAAGTCTAAATGGTCTGGCCCATGCCTTGTCACAAAAGTTTTTCCATCAGGAGCAGTAAAAATGGAAAACAAAAAGCATATTAGGTTTAAAGTAAATGGACAGCACCTCAAGAAATTCTATGAGTCTATTGGAACAGTACACTTTTTGGAGAGGATTCTACATGTAGAGGTCTAAGCAAGCCTATGCGAACTTGGTCGTGCCACGACATTAAATCAAAAGTTATTGGGAGGTAACCCAACTCTGATATCATTAAGGTACACTTTCTCTTTCCCCTATTATAGCAGTTTTATCTTATATACATTGAGGACAACGCACCATTTCTGTGTGGGCGGGGGTGTACCTTGTTTTTGTTTGTTTTGTTACATCTGAGGGTTTATGTTGCCAGATTCTTTTCTCTTATGCATGCTATATAGGAGAACTGGCATGTTAGTTTTGTTTTGATATTTTGATATATTTTAATTATGTTTTTGATGTATTTTTTTGGTTTACTTACTAATTTGGATGTACTCTATTAAACATTAATACCCCATGTATATAAGAAATTTCAATATTTAGTTATTTTATTAGTTTCGATCAAGTGTTGATTGTATGTTATTCTAAAAATGCGGTACATTACGGGTACTACTATTGATTATATTTGTATCTCTCTATATCATCTGCTTAACAAGTTTTGAATTGAAAGAAGTATATACTTGCAAGTGTGAGAGTGTAATTTTGTGTAATCTTTTGAGTATATGAATCTAGAACTTGCCCGTTTCAAATTGTAACTAAGTTGAAAGTACGGTGATATGAAAATTATCCTAGGCATTCTTTGATAAGTCATTAAAGTGTTAAAAGAGTCACCAACCAATTAATGAGTTTCCAAGTTGAATCCCTTTTATGTCTATTAAAACCAAACTATTAATTACACTCGAAAAGAAGAGAATGTAAACAAGAAGTTTTTGTTATTACCCTGATTCCCTATTGGATATTGTGAACTTAGAAATGGAAATTGTAACCCAAGTCTGCAGTGGCTAGGTAGAAAACATCACAAAAGAGAAATGTTAATCAGTCTATATTGTCCCTGATTCGTTGGTGAGTAATGTGTCTTCAACCTAAGTTTAACTTTAGATTGAGGGTGGCTACCATAAACCCGTATCTTACAAAACACAGGTAATCATCAGTAATGGAAAAAGCAATCAAAAGAAAATTCATGATGAGAAAAGAACATAGAGAAGTAAAAGGGGAGGATCCCATGTTGTACAAAAAGGGACTCGAGGTCAAGTGATAAGTAAAAGAAAATTATAAGGGAAAAAAATAAATAATAAAAGGAGGGTATTGGAAAAAGTTGAGTCAGTCACTCAGTTCCCAAATCGTGCCCTACCATCACTCAAAACAAAATTATAAGTCGACCAAAGTGTTGACATGATTCATGTCATTTTACTGAACACTAGGTTGTAATTGATAAGAGCAAGCATACTGCTATTGTGTATGCAATTTGATTTGTTTCTGAGTGTGACAAGGTACTTTCCCAGTCCAATATAAAATAAAATTCCATTCTGTGTGGGACTTCTTTGTTGCAAGAGAAACTTGATACTTTGATCGATTTTGAATAAGTTAATATAGTAGTTAGGGGATATATGCCTTGAGAGCTTGATACCCATATTCTTTCAAGAACATAAGTCTTGAATTCTTTGATCATTATTCTGCAACTAATTGGACGTTTAATTTTGTGGTATGTTATTCATTACTTTACAATTTTATTATTGTAAGATGATATCAATGGTGGGTTAAAACCCTAACCCTAGGGTTGTGGGAACCATGGGTTAAATTGTACCAAGATTATAATCTACATAGGGTTTTTGAATGTATTCCATTGTATGAACATAATCTCTACGTAATAAATGAATTTTAGTGGTTGAAACTACTAGAACACGCCAATGTTGAACTAGCACTAACCCTGTGGACAAAATTAGGATTTTAGATGATGCTAAGATAATCGGGCCATTAACCCTTGTCTAAAGGTAGCTGTTGTAAAAAGAGTAATCATCTTGAGTTATCACAATAAATACAATGCACTCATTCACACACCTAACCCGATGTAAAAGAGATTTACTTAGGATTAAAGGTTGAGAAATACTTAAGTAAATAACATTGTGTTTGTACGTAGCACTACATTTAGGAAAGAATATGTAATTTTTTAAAGATTAGAATTTGAAGGTTTGTTGAGCTCTGGTGAACATGAACCTAGGTCAATGATACACTTGATTCAATCGATAATTACTTCTAGAAACAATGAATATTGAGATACTATCCCCTTTTTTACTTTTTGTTTATTTCTAAAAACAAGCACTAACTATTAGCTACTATATTGGGTGTATACTTGACATCCTATTCCTTGTAGGATAGACCCCAACCTACTTAGGTTCTACATTTTGACAAATAATGACTTATACTTCTAAAGAAAGTGTAATTTGAGCGTTATCAGTTCTCAAGGTAGTGGTAAATATGGGGGATTATCTAGAGGTCGTATCAAGAACATGTTTTTGAGGGGTGCTTTAATTGTGGAGATCTTGGGCATTGTTCGAGGGACTTTCCATATGCGGCTAGGATCCAGACATTCGATTGGTATTTTGGGTATGGAGTTTATCATTAATATGCTAGGGACTTCCCTCTGCAAGGGGTTATACTATCAACATCAGTTACAGGTCTACCTCCTTAGGGTGTTAAGTAGGGTGTAGGTTTCAGCAGTGAGATTTTTTTATGTGGAGGGGTTAACCATGGGCTAGGGGGTGCCCCAGTTGTGACGGTTCCATCCAAATCAATCAGTAGGTCCCCTCCCCCTAGACACCTTTTGTTCTTTGACCAGCGATGGTGCACAAACCATTAGGGTGGCCTTCAGGACCTTTTAATTGAGTTTGGTATATTTATGGTTATGCCTTTTGTGGTTTATCTATATTGTCTTGGTGGTTTGTTTCGAGCGGAGTGTTTTATGTCACCACAACCTCCCATTGTTTCAAGCATTAAGGATTTATCTCTTAGCTCTTTTGTTATATATCCTGGTATTATTGATTATATGATATTGTGACTATATTCCCATATTCAGTTAGTTGAGACTCTGTGTATCCTTCTTGTTGGATCTTTATTTGTCCTTATTGTATCGGAAAGGCAGTGGAGTCCACGAGACCTTCGAGCATGGTTTTCTTTTTTAGTAGTGGATGTTAGGGGTGATTCTAACTTTGTTGAATAGGCTGGGGATAGTGGTATTTTTGAGTGTTTCTGGAATGGTTGGTTACCCTCTTTTATGTTGTTTAAGGCTATCGCTCCACTACCATTATCATAATTTGTACTTGTTGTACCTCAATTAGGTGATAGGGGTCTCTTAGGCCTTCGATAGGTGAGGGTCTATCTTGTTTTCGGGCCCAGAGTTTGGTTCTCATGGGTATATCCTTAGTCCTTGTATCTCATTTGTTTCCCTTGTTATACTAGTTGTGTCTAGTGGTTTTCGGGTACTCTTTAGGAGTTGTTTGGTCTCGTTGTCCTGTTGTAGCCTATTTTTCCTCTATCCTATATGTTGTTTTTAGGGTACTAGCATGGGTAACCCATGTAGTGAAATGATTCATTCTCCCTCTGACCGTTCTTTGGATCTGATGGCCCACTTGCCACGGGTTGACTTAGATTCTTTCCATTAGCTTAAATGCCTTCTACTTTTCTGTTCCTTATGTTCTTTGGTCCACATTATTTAGGGGACCAGATCTGAGCATGAGGTGATATAGTTGCCCTTGGGGGGGATTGTGTTCTTTTTTATTGGTAGATCAGGCGTGTAGAGCCTCTATAGATTCTTGCCTTCTCTAGTTCTTCTATTTAAGTTTAGTTGGCTTGAGAGTATCAATACAGGTCTAAATGTCCCTTGTGGTGCGATGATTGGTTTTTCTATGGGTCTTGGTTTTCCTTAATGGTTCCACCTGTATATCATTGGTTTGCACAACAGGGGTGTGGTTTTGATTGTGGGGTTACTGGGTATATTTGGGGGTTCTCTTGTGTTGCTATTATTCCTTGTTTCCATAGTATCTTAAATTGAATTGTCATATAGCCTCGACATCGTTAGAGAGTTGAGAGTGTGGTACTGATAAATGATCTCGCCTTGAGTGCGGTGCAGCCTCAATAGCCTGAGAGGGATGCGACTGGCACTGATATATGATTTAGACTCTATTGTGGAGCAAACTTGATAGCCTAGGAGAGTTGAGAGTGTGGTACTTATATGTAATTTGGCCTCGAATGCGGCGCATCCTCGACGACCTGAGTGGGCTGAGAGTGTGGCACTGATATATGATTTATCCTCGAGTGCCTCATAGCCTCGACCACATAAAAAAGCTTCTAGTGTGGCACTAATATGTGATTTGTCCTTGAGTTGGGCATATCCTTGAGAGCCTAAGAGTGAGAGTATAGCATGCGGGAGCTACGTGAAATCATTCATAGTCTTTCACCACGGGCCTTGTCATTCTGGATTAGTCAGGATGCCAAAGGAGAGGTATACCGGGAAGGAAAGGTATACAGATATGATCTCCCAATGGGTCCATCCTGCCAAGCTACGCACTTGAGGGGAGCATGTGGGTTCATACCTAAAAGGGAGGCCACATTGGGTTCATGGATGTTCTATTTGTTCTACCAGTGGGATGGGGCGTTAGGTAGGTTTTGTTTTCCTAGGTAGTTACCTTTTTTGTTCTACTAACTGGATGACGTGTCAATGAATTTTATTTTATATGTTATATGCTTACCTTATTTCCTTGTTTCCTGTTATTGTATTACTTGTTTTTTCTTACCTTTGTGATTTCTTAATAGTCCTTAATCTTGTGTCATCTAGTTACTGTGCTGGAAATCTTGGTATGCTTCACGCTATTTATGAACTTATCATTATTTAGTTTTCCTTTTTCTACACTAGATAACTTGTTCTTTGTTTTTTTTACACTAGAAGCATTGCCCATTTCCTTGGGATATGGGTGAATACCATATTACCTTACTAGCTAGTCTTTTATTATTTCTCTTGGCTGTCTGTATTCTGCCCTTATTGAGGTCCCTCCCAGACCGGGTTCATTTTTTCTACCTTCTACTTGATGATTGTCTACCTTACTTGCTATTTAGTCTACTCCTCAGTCATGCTTGTGTTTGTGCTTCTTTTTATCACCTTGCCTTTATTATTGTTTTCACTGTTGCTTTATTTGTATCTTATGCTCGCCTTATCCACCTATGATGCCTATTGGGTACCTTTTATTGTTACTCATGCTACACTCTATACTGCTTTCATGGTGAAGGTCTTTATGCTGGTTATCATTGAGGACGTGGTTCATGCCATTAGCTTTTAAGTACATCAGGGATCATGGTAGGCTCATGGTGTTCGCACTATCCCTTTTCCATTAACAATAACTTCTATCTCTATTTGCAGTCGGAGATAGTCATGATTTTGTATCGTGTAGATTATTATAATCTGTTGTATTTAGATGCCTTATGTACCATTGATACTAGTTCATGGGGATAGTTGTTTTTGTTGATATTTATTTTATGCCTTCTTTTTCCTCTTCTTCCTTTGCTATACTAATTGATTGGGTATTGGGGTGTCATCCGTTGCTTGCCGCTCCAGAAGGTCTATTTAGGCTCTTCTACCGGTGGAAATTGGTAACGCGATTTTGATCCGCATTTTGGGTTGTGAAACTAAGAAACATATTTA
>JBDJHY010207571.1:0-11487 GCA_039654485.1 Withania somnifera | reverse complement strand
AAAAATCTTGCATTAAAGTATGGATATTATATGAAAGTTGTATAATGTTTTTGTATTAAATTTATGAAAAAATAAACTTTATACAACATTTATATCATATATGCATATTCATACAAAATTTATACGTATTTTATACATGAATTATGAGCAAGATTCAATGTGTGACGTTTTCAAAAATCTAATAGGAACTTTAACAAACTTTATATAGTTTTATACATACAACATACAATTTTATATAAAATTATGAACAAAATTCTAAGTGTAAATTTTGATTCTATATTGATTTCATATGTGAAAAAACGAGAGAAGATTTGAATCCTTAAACGAGTTTTACATACTTTATATCGATTTTATATAATTTTTCATATATAATAAAATATGAGCAGAATTCTAAATGAAATATACATATTTTGCACTGATTATATATGATTTTCATGCACTAAAAATATGAGCAAATTTTCTATCTCGTGAGATGTACATATTTCATAACGATTTTATGCAGTTGTTATACACGAAAAATGAGAGCAAAATCTCTAAGTCTGAAGCGCATTATGAAATATGCTAAGTAGTGAAAATAAGAATCTGAACTTTTTAAAATTTGAACCAGAACTTGAATAGAAAAACAATTTTTAAAATAAATTGAAAACTTATAAAAACACGTATATGCATAAAATTTGATTCTTATATAATAGAAGAATTGTAAAAGAAAATTAGGGTGAAAAGATAAGACTTTTGATTATGTACGGAGGATTTTGCTTGATTTTCAGGAAATATATATATTTATATATATATAAAAGAAGTATGGACGAAAATAGAGTGAAAAGATAAAAAATAATGGATATGCAATAATTATGAGAGGGAATAATGGATTAATATAACAAATTATAGAAAATAAAGGAAAGAAATGAGGAAGATAATATGGAGGAGAGATATTTTAGAAAGAATATCTAGATTATTTATTTTTTTTATAATAATTATTATTAATAATAATAATTTAATTGTATATACAGTTATATAATAAAAAGTGAAAAATATTGGTATGACTTCTAATAAAGAAGTTATATATGTATGTATATTTGTTTTACTTTTACTAAATTAATTCTTCCTTTTAGATTTTAATTGAGGAAATGTCACGTGACTCTTAATATAATCACACTCAAAAGTAAAATTCTTAACAAGAGATCCTGAATTTAATTTATGGAATAAATAATTTGTAATAAAATATACCTTTTTATTCATTATTTTTTTTCGAGTGTGCTAATACAATAGGTGATTAAATAATTATGGGCTAAGTTTACTTGAGTGGTGAGAATTTTTTTTTCAATTGGATTGCGTATATATGGTAATTTTTTTTAATTTATTTATCCTTTACAACGAGCATGCTATTGAGGTAGCTGATTAAATGAAAGGGGTTAAGTTTATATGAGTGGGTGAACTTTTTATTTTTAATTGGATTAGAAATGTATGGTGATTTTTTTAATTTAATTTTTTTATGGTGATTTTTTTAATTTAATTTTTTTTCCTTGAGCGTGGTAATGCAGTAAGTGATTAAACAAAAAAGTTTATTTGAGTGTGTGGGATTTTTGTTTTCAGTTGGATAGATTTTGTATACCGTAAAAAATTATTGAGTGATGTTATTTTAAGCATCATGTAATATTTTTTCAACTAAAGATAAAAATAAATAAGTTTTTGATATATTAAATATTGACATGTTAAGTAAAAAGGTGCATGTGAGTTATTTATGTACCAACATATATAAGCTATTTTTATATCGGCAAGAATATATATGCACCATTTTTTAGACGAGGATATATCAACTTCATATTGTAAAATTAATGGATAAATCAGGAATTTTTTCCTTTTAGCGAAATTCCTTTTTGGGAAAAAGGGAAAAGAACATATGCTTAGCAACTTTCAAAATTATCATTGACTTTTTTTTCAACCTTTTAGTGTTATTTATTATTAGATTCAGCTTATTCAAATTAACATTAATCTTAACATGATCATTTGGGAAACCTATGAATGCCGTGAAATTGAATGTTGTGTACTTTTTATATACAAAGAAATAGAGAAACTGATACTTAATTAATTCATGGAAGATCATTTAGTATTGAAAAGCGGATTATATTGAGAAACAAATATTACGATCATATGTTAATTTCAAATATTCTAATTTATGTCAATTTCAAATATTCTAATTTATGTCAGAATTTTCTTAATTAATATATTTAATTTTAATAAAGATCAAGGGAGAAAAACGTTTATAAGTTTAATAAGGTCATTCAAGATCAGGCTAAGTGCGAATAATGTAGTTTTCTTTTATACCGATGCGGTAGTTATATATAAATTAAATTTTATTTAAAATATGCCAACGTTAACGAGTTTACGGCTACATGCAATCTTAATTTATTTTTATTTTTATTTTTATTTTTATTTTTATTTTTATTTTTATTTTTATTTTTTTCAACAGAGAAGGGCCACTTGTCTCGAGTCATTGCAAATGCGACAATGGTCAATTAAATTCTTACTTCATTGGCCATTCAATAAATGGATAAGGTTGCCAACAATACCAGCAAAGTGTCTCATTCACAAATAATTGTTGCACTATTATTTGAGAGAGAAACAAAGATTTTACTATTTTATATTACTTTTTATTTTGTGTCCCTTGGGTTGTTCCGAAGGCCATATTTAGTTTGACTGTTTAAATATTTTATGACGACGAGTTTCTCCAAACTATATATATTGAGACAAGAGAATGTGTTTATGATATCAAAAAAAATACGCGGAAACTAGACAAAAGGAGGTTGACAGATTTTATCATTACTATTAGTATTGTCATTATTTATTCGATATGGTGATTGAAAGGTTAGAGGTATTCGTCGAGATGGTGAAAATGGCTATAGAAATTGTAGCAGTGTTTGTAGATGCAGTGGTTAATATCATCTCTGAAGATAATTCTTTGTCTTCATCAACACAGTCCAGTATTCTTCCAACACCCTACATTGGTTTTTAACATAGTCCCTCCACTTTTATTTGGGATAAAGGCGTAGTAATTTCTGATGCATATATTTTTTTAGCTAAGATCTTTAGATGCATTAGTTGGTGTATGGAGTTCTGGTAGCTCTTGACATCTCCATCATAGAGGATCTAGCTAAGAATTTCTTGTTTTTTCTTTTCTTTTTCTTTTTTCTTTTTATTTAAGGATTCTTGTTTAAGTTTGTACGTTTTAGCATAGTTAAAGAAATACCGATCATGATTCCTACTGGCTTCTTCTTTTGTTCTTCAATTTATTGTTGTATTATTGTTCGCAGCAGAGTTGAATATTATTTGGAGAATAAAGACCCAAGAAATTCACTATACTATAAAAAATTTAAAGGAAGATTTATTGTGCAGATATTTATCATTCGTTAATATAATTAAGTAGAGAAAAATTGAAGAAAGAGACAATGCAATATTATAAAAAATTAAAGGAAGACTTAATTATGTGTTTTTTTTTTTTAAGAAAAATAGAAAGATTTGCCTATGTGTATATTTTTAAAACTTTACTCCAACTTATAATATTTTAAAAACTACAGCAGGTCCCTTATAATTTTCATAAAATTAACTTCAACTAATTTTCTCTTTCTTGTACACTTTACATAACATGTCTTCTTCTAAAGCCGATGAAGAAAACTTCAATGACGATTTCTCTTGCTCCCAAGCTGCAAATCTTGGTCGTCTTCATTGCCAGGTAAGTAGTTTTGATGTTTCGATCATTTTAAGTTTTATTTTGAAGTTTTTTTATGTGTTGTTTAACCGATTTTTAACTTCAAATTTAAATTTTTAATGTTTTTCGTTCGATTTTTCTGAAATTTCTTTTCATGTACTTGTAATTTGGTTGATTTGATAATTATTTTTGGTATTTTTTTTTAATCATTGTAGTTTGTATTTTAGAAAATTTTAGTTTTTGTTAATAGCAATGCATTAAAAAGTGGGGGTTTTTTTAGTTCATATGAATGATTGTTGTTGTCTATTTTAGTGATTTTGATTTTTGATGTGTGTGTTTGATTGTTGTAACTGTGTGTTTTATTAATAGACTTGTGTTCGATAAGGAGAACTTGGGATTTTTTACTAAATTCTTGTTCATTATAATGGTGCTTTTTCTTTATTTTAGTGGTTTGATTTTCTAGATTTGTGCTTTTGGACTACTGCAATAGTGTATATATTAATAGACTTGTGGTCAATTAGGATTGTTTTGTTGCCAACGACAAAATTAGTTTTCTATATAGGTTACAAAAGATGGCTAGAACTAGAGAAATAAAGGCAAACAATGGTTCTAGTGGTAGCAAAAGAAAAGGAAAAAAATATCTCGAGGGAGTCTAATAGGAAAAAAAATGAAGTCGATTAGTCAAAGACAATGAATGAGGTCAATACATATGTCGACGAGGGTAGTGACGAAGTTGTTGACGCCAATGGGATGTTGTTGATGTTTCTGAGATTAGTGTAAGAAAGATTTCTAAAGATGAAGAGTCCTTGTCCTTGCCACATTGTACAAGATACATTTTTGATGAGTGGTACGATTTGGCCACAAAAATGGACCTTTTTCGATTAAAATATTTGTTCTATATTGGCCTTGTTTCAGAAATTTTAAAAAGTAGTGAAAGATCAAAAGTTTAGAACCAGGTTTAAGGAGTCATGCTTTGATAGTTCATAAAAAATGCCTAAATTTCTCAAGTTCAATAGACAGATGATCCATTATACCTGTTGCGCAACGTGACATATGATAAGATATAGCATAAGGTGTGGTTTTGTATCGAAGAGAAGCCTGTATGTTTTGGCTTGAAGAAATTTTCTTTGATTAGGGGTTAAATTATTCATTTTATCCCTATGAATCAAACCTGAATAAGGTGATTGAGAAATGTGTAGTCTTCCACAAGAAGCTTACAAAAAATAAAAAAATTACAGGAACAAAGTTGCTGCAGCTGGATAGGGAATTAGGCTGAATAAGGACGAGAAGTTTAAATGTTGTTTGGTATGGTTCTTGCACTAGATTTTTCTTGCGAGAGATGCGTCCAAGAATGTGGACCCAAACTTCCTCATGATGGTGGATTCTCTGAAGTTCTTTGAGAATTATCCTTGGGGTAAGAAGTCTTTTGAGTTGACCTTGTACAATCTCAAGAACAAGGTTGACTTTATGAAGTAGATAGAAGCATATCTTGAGAAGAACAATGCATCTTATGCTCTTTACGACTTTTTCTTATATTCATGGTATTAATTATCAACCATTGTATTAGTTTATTATAAACTGTCATTTATTTATGAACTATTTTATAGACTGAACCTATCTATTTATTCTTGTTTCGATTATATATTTGGATATACGAAACTTTTTCTGGTCTTGGAAAATGTGCTAGAAAATCATGAGATATTTCTCTTCCCATTCCCAAAATCCTTCGATGGAACACTTCAAACAGTGACAAGCTTATTGAAGGTGATCCATTTAGGATCAATGGAAGAAATACAAATGTGTGAACTAATTTGTTTTTCTATTATCTTGCAAAAAATTATTGACGGATAATAATTATTAATAATTACTTTTTTCTGTAGATTGTGCATCCCTACCTCATCCCCACTATCCATGGAGAAAAGTTACATGTAAAATTTTTAGACTTACGAGTACGAGAACAAGGATTAATTTATCGATGCCTTAGAGGTCATTTTTAGAGGAGCGACTATAATCACTTCACCCGAGAAGAATTTGAATATGCTGGGGTTAAGGATTTAGGTGGTATTCATGTGAAACCTTGCTATGTAGATCAAGAAGGGAAAGACCAGCAATGAGTAGAGCAAATAAGCGGATATTTCTTGATCGCGTTTGGTAACTTGAGGATTTGTTGAAGGACATTCAACAGAGATAGGAAAAGATTGAAGAAATGAAGAAGAAAGAAATAGAGCAAGGTAAAGTACTTTAAGTTTCATTTTATTTTTAATTATTTATTATATAAAATGTTATTAATGCTATCCAAAAACATGTACACGAATGCTAAGTTGGCAGTTCCTATTATCCTTTAGCCTTGAAAGATAATCTCATGGATTTTAAAAATCTATTTATGGACCTCCTCAATGAAGTCGTTGATCAATCCAAACAGGTGAATAAAAATTAACTTGGCATTGATGAGGTTTTCTTTGAAGCAGCAACTTTGTAAAGTGACGCAAACTTTGTTAATAAAGAAGAAAAGAAAGAAGAAGAAGAGAAGAAAGATAATGAGTAAGCCGAGAAAAAAAGAAGAGAAGAAAGAGGATGAGGAAGAAACGTTTGATGAGGAAGAAGAAGAAAAGAAGGCAGCAATAGAAGAAGAGAAAGAAGAGGAAAAAGAAGAAGAAGAGAAAGAGGATGAAAAAAAGAGAAGGATGATGAGAAAGAGGATGAAGAAAAAGAGAAGGATAATGAGTAAGTTGTGATGGACATTGTTATTCTGCTCAACAATTACCCATATTAATGACGAGTTCGATGATGAAACAAAGAAAGATTGGTAATTTTTAATTAAAATTTATTAAGACATAATATTTTAGCCCATTTATTAATGTGTGATGGGTTTAGACAATATTTTTTTATGTTTTGTATGTTTGGTTTAGTTGTTTAACATTTACCCTTTAGATTTTTTTATTCAAATTCATTTGGGTTCTGCTATGGTGGTTTAGAATTATGTTTTTTTAATTATTATTGTCAATTATAAATATTTATTCATAGTTTATAGATTCAATGATTTTAATTATAGAAGTACATATTTTTATTATAGACTCCTTTCACAATTGATTATTGACACTGAGTCGATGTTTAATATTATCTATTATAAATTCAAATAATACAAGTACAGAATAGTTGTTGATTTTAAATAAGAAATAGATTCAGCTCCATTGCATCCTTATACACCTTTCCAAATACCCAATGCTAACAATAAACCTTACAAAATGATTTTTAGGTGATTTTCTTTTTCTACGGATCATTCAACCTTTGTTTTAGCTCATGCCTCTCGATTTTGATTTCCTTCAGCAATATTTTTAAGTGATCTGTCATCTTCCCAGCTTCCTTAAACAATATCAAAATAAGATCCTTGTTTTATTCAGATTCTGTGAGCCTCTCAATTAATTGAAACTTGACAGCGCCTTGAAATGTTGTTGTCTCATCTCCTTGACTCAATCTTAATGATATATTTTCAGTATTTGATTTTTATTGGTGAAGTAGCTTAATCCATTTAATATAAGATCATTCGCCATTATCCTAAATGAATGATGAAATAATTATAGGATCTTATTACTTAAACCAAGTGAATAAAGAAACATACATTACCTAATAAAAGACTCACTTTTCAATATCGCAAATTATAAAATCTGCGACCAGATTGGTGTTGGTTTTTATGTTCTCAAGTTTCACGATGCAAAATTGAGTTTTGAAGGCATATACATCCCACATGTAGACAAACCTAAGCAGAACCAGAGCTTAGGCGATGGGCCCGTACCAAGAACCAAAATAAAAAAGAAGTAATAAAGCAGAAAATGAAATACACAACTGAAAAAATTCACCAGAACCTGGTGTCGTGGTTGTGGAGCATCTATATATAGAAAGGTACAGAATACAGCCCGACTGCTTACCATATCTCCTGAAACAATAGAAAGTAGCTCAATCGATCGCGTTAGCATTGCTGACTCATACTGGGACCTACATTATCAAAAGAACAAAAGTGTAGCATAAGTACCAAAAATATTTAGTACCCAATAGGCATCATAAGATGACCAACAAAAGTAAGCATAAGCAAAGTAAAAGCGATTGTAAGTAAATAAGGAAATCACACATATTGAACAACAGAAAGGGGTAGCTAGTAAATGCAGTGAAGGATCAGCTATCAGTGTATGCAGCATCAGCTAACACGTATGAAGGAATGTCACCTATAAAGGTAAAACAAATGAACCTGGGCCATAAGCAAATCATGACCAAGCACGACACGTACCTGGAGCTCCAACATAACCAGTACAAGAAAGGACCAATAAGAGAAAGAGGAACACAGGGAATGTAACCACTTACCATAATAGTAACTAAGGAAAGGAAAGTAATCAACAACACATGAGAGTAGCCATAAAGCCTAGCTAGCAACCAACACATCAACAGTTAAGTAAATGAATGGGACTTCTTCGTAAGCCCCGAGTAGTGCAACCAAGCGCGGAGTATGTGATGCAAAGGGGTGCAGAAAAGTATGTAATGCCCATACACACCTCCTCGATTTATAATCTCACAGCGGAGGGACCCACGCAATCTTCCCCATAAATTAACCCTCCTACTCCAGTACACCCCTCCCCCAGCCACGCAATATACCCCAGGCATAGTGACCGAGGTCAGAGGGTCAATGAAGGAATTCAATCTCACATACAATATCCTTGTATTAGTTTGTCGGATCCTCAAGGGAGTTCCATGGACAATATACTCACAAATCCCGTAAAAAGGATAATTAGTGGCATAGTTATCAGGGAAAAGTTCCAAAACTTGGGCTCAGCCCGTATATCATATCTCGATGGAAAATAAAAGTCTAGCCAAATAGGCAAATCAGAACTACAGTAAAAATCTAACAGCTACCATGTAGGTAATACCTAGAAATCAGAGTGTTAGTGAGAAAATAGATCAGGTAGTGTGAGGAAATAGCTCCATAATTCTACCTTCTAGTTTAGACTATAAATTAATTCTATGTTTCGAGTATGCATTAATATTTATACAAGGTAACTTGATTTTAACAGAGTAACAACCAAAAATTGATTTATTATACATTATACGTATCACAACTACGGTAGCAGTATGGACGTATTTTCGCACACCATCTAATCTATTTTCTTACTGCCACTCTGATTTCTAGGTATTTCCAACATAACAACAGTTGGATTTTTACTGTCGTTCTAATTCACCTATTTGGCTGGACTTTATTTTCCACTGAGGTATGATGTACAGAAATCTTGAGTTTTGGATTTTTTTCCTTGATGAATATGCCATTAGTGGTCTTTTACTATATTTTGTGTATACGTGGGACAGGGCACTCCCCTGAGAAACCAACACACTATTATGAGAATTTTGTACGTGGATTGAATCCCTTTATGGAACTTCCAACCTAGCTCGCTATTCCTGGGATATATTGCATAACTGGGGGAGGGGTATACTGGAGTAGGAGGGGTAGTATACGGGGAAGCTCCCATGTCCTTATGCTGCAAAATCATAAATGAAAGAGGGTGTGTATTAGAACTATTTGCTTTTCAGCACCCCTTTGCATTGCATAATCCATGCTTGGTTTCACTCCTTGGGGCTTACGGGGGAAGTCCTCTTGGGTTACTTATGTTTTTATGTGTTGGTTGCTAGCCAGGCTTTGTGGATACTCTTATGTGTTGTTGAATACTTTCCTTGACTTAGTTAATATTATGTTCAGTGGTTAAATTCCCTGTGTTCCTCTTTCTCTTATTGGTCCTTCCTTGGTAGTTACATTGGAGCTTCAGGTATGTGTCATGTTTGGTCATGATTTGCTTGTGGGATAAGGTTCTATTTGTTATACCTTGATAGTTGACATTCCTTCATACTTGCTAGGTGATGCTGCACATACTGATAGTTGATTCTTCACTGCACTTACTAGCTATTACTGCAGTTACCCCTTTTTGTTGCTCATTTTGTGTGATTGCCCTATTTTCTTACGATCGCTCTTTACCTTTCTTATGTTTATGTTTTTTCTATCAACCTATGATGCCTATTGAGTACCTAGTTTTTTAGTACTCATACTATAATTCAATGTTATTTTATGATACAGGTCCTAGTATGAGTCAGTAGAGTGGGCGCAATCGTGTGAGCTAGTTTAGTGTTGTTTTAGGAGATATAGTGAGCAATCGGTGTTCATGTTGGCCAGTCTTCTATCTACCTTCATAACTTCTCTATTTGGAGTCGGGATAGCTATTCTGTAGTTTTTCCCCATTGGGGGTTGTATTTTGTACCTTTCTATATATAGATGCTCTACAGGCACGATTCCAGGTTATGGGGAGTTATTTTTGGTTGTATATTTTTATGTTTAGTGTCTGTTTCTTCTTTTCATCTCCTGTTTCTTTTCTTTTGGTTCTTGGTACTACCTATTGCCTTACACTCTGGGATGGGGTTAGAATTTTCTAAAGGTGGGACTTAGACGCCATCACAATTCTATTTTTGAGTCATGACAACGAGGTATCAGATCTTTAGGTTCACCGATGTTTATGGATGTAGGAGGAAGTGTTGGGTATAATCCCGCATGTTGGTACATGATGTCTGTATCCTAGCTTTAGGAGGCTATAGGGTACTCTTTAGGAAATACTCACTTCTTTACTCCTTACATGCGTTGTATGGTCATTGGGTTTCCTATCACTCCATTTGTTTATACTTTTTCCAGATAACTAGGAAGTGGCCCTAGGTAGGCACCAGTAAGATTATTGCATGCATTTTGGAAGTTTTATAATCGGAAGAAAGCTCTAGAATTCATTCAAAATTACCATTGGGTGTCTCGAAAGGAGCATTAGTTCAGGATTAGTTTGGTGGTTTCTAGTAGATGTCCTTGATCATTTGGGATTTACAACATTGTTCAACAAAATGAATAGACATATCATATCCCTATATTGTATGATTACAAGATAAACAAGGTGTTGGAATTCTTCAAATAATTTGTTTTGTTGCTTTGTATGATGAAACGACACTTGGTAATAGAAGGACATACCCTTGGATAGATCATTGGACAGTTGGTGTCCCTTGAAGTGGCTTGCCATGAGACCTATGGGATTGGTGGTTAGGAAGTTCGCGAATGACAAGAGATGGTAGTGTTCTATCTTGGAAATGTAGGGATAAGGATCCCAAGGGTTTTTTTTTTATGTGGAGGGTTTATAAACGAGGCCATGGATTTCCCCTCTGAAGTTTTTTTGTCACAATATCTTGGCTAGAGTAGCCAGAGTTTAGGTTCAGCCCATCCAGTCTTCCTTTGAGTTCTTAGAATGATTCTAGTGATACCCTACTTATGAGTGAACGATACATAGAGATTTTAGCAGCATCAACATATCCAATTGGGTTAGCCTAGTCAATCTAATCAGATCTTTTCTCAGTCAGCCGACAAAGGCCCGGGTACTCAGAGCAGTTAGCCCTTTAAGGAAGCATCTTTGGGTTTGTAGGTCCATAGTGGACAAAGAGGCTCAGTTAGTGGTTTGGGTCGAGGTATATGTTGCATCCAAATGCACACGCAAGTGTACGCGATCGTACAAGTAATATAGTATCTCTTTCGAGTCGGATATCGTACCCAAAGGGACTTGTAATTAATTGAATCTCTTGGTTAAGCTATAAAAGGATTTAAGTTCTTATCTTGATTAAGAGTGGATATGATTATAATAACTAAATATAAACTAAGTTGCAATATGACTAAAAAGTGTGCAGTAAATTATAATTAGATAACTTCAATAAATTAAGAGGTTTTA
>JBDJHY010207561.1:0-11487 GCA_039654485.1 Withania somnifera | reverse complement strand
TGATGCCCATTATAGTGGGACTCCCAGGTATCTAGAGTCTCACCACTATACGGCACATCGTAATGCCCATCATGATGGGACTCAAGTTTTCCAGTGGATGATCATGATGTGCATCAGGACATTATAGCCATCGTGATCGATCCATACTTGGTATTTTTGAGTAAATTTCCATCCTAAACATTCCTTTAGGTTTCCATTTCTTTGTATACCTATCAAACATTTGAAAAATGATTAAAAAACATAAACAAAGCAAAAATACTTACAAATCATGGGTTGCCTCCTCCATAGCTTCTTATCTAATGTTGTGGCATGACCTATGAAATCTCATGCATCCACCATGTCTATGGATGTCTCCCTAAGATCTACCTTGGGAAAATAATGCTTGACTCGCTAGCCATTAACCAAAAAAGTTTGGTCTTGAAGCTCAACGGCTCCATGCTTAGTAACCCTCACAACTGTAAACAGCCCCATCCACATGGAGCACAATTTTCTAGGGAATAACCGCCACCGTGAATTGAAGAGCAACATTTGTTGTCCTGACTAGAAGAATCGTTCGACCAATTCTTTATCATGCAATGTTTTTGTTTTCTCCTTATAGATTTTGGCATTTTTGTAAGCATTTAGCCTGAACTCATCAAGCTCAAGTAGCTGCAACATCCTTTTTTCATTTGCTACCTTAAAGTCAAAGTTCAACCTCATACAGACCAATATGCACGATGCTCTAATTCGATCGGCAGGTGACATGCCTTTCTAAAGACCAATCGATATAGTGAAGCACCAATAAGAGTCTTTTACGTAGTTCTATATGCCCTCAGGGCATCATCGATGTTCTCATCCCAATTCTTTTGCTGCACATTGACTGTTTTTTGGAGGATCTGCTTAACTCCCCATTTGATACTTAACTTTCCCACTAGTTTGGGGGTTATAGGCAGTGGCTACCTTGTGTGTCACCCTATACTTGCTCAATAATCCTTTAAACCATGTGTTCTTGAAGTATGATCCACCATCACTAATCATCAGCCATGGAGTGCCAAATCTTGTGAAGATTTGTTTCTTCACAAACTTGAGTTCCACTCCCGCGTCATTCGTGGGTAGGGCAGCCACTTCCACCTATTTTGAAACATAGTCAACCGCTACGAGAATGTACTTGTTCCTGTGTAATGGAGGAAAAGCATGTTGGCTTCCAGCACATACACAAGTGTACGTGGTCTCACAAGTAATATAGTGGTTCTTTCGAGCTAGATATTGAACCCACAGGGACATAGAATTGTGAATTTATTTCTTAAGTGATTCTTATAAGGAACTTAATATATATGCAATTAAAAGTAGCAATAGAAGAAATTGATAGTTTTTTTATTATTCTAATGTAACTAAGGATATTTAAATGAGACTTGGGATGAAACAATCAAGTATTATCGATATAAGTAACCATTCCAGGCTATGGCATTGCACGCCTTCGTATATAATCTTGATATCCATAAACATCATTATCTCTTTAATTGTTGATTCTGGGATTGAAATTATGACTAGGGATTGACAATTCTCTACTCACTATTTTTGTAATCACACAACTATTTCGATCGACATGTGTTGTGATGATTTAACATAAAAGCATTATCGTTATCTTCCCGATTTAACCACGTGAGGCACTAAGTACACAATCATGTCTTAATTGCAATTTATTTTCATTATTCTTATATTAGATTCAACAAACACAATCTCACTCCTTACACTCCTGTTCCACTCATAAGATTACCAAATAGGTGCACTATAGAGTTTTGTAATTATTCTAATAGAGCCAAAGCGAATAGGACACATTAATTACGAAGCATAAGAACATTAAATGATGAGAAATAATTACCAGTTTATATCAAACAAATAAAGTACAACATGTGCTGCCATAACCCTAGAACAAGGGTTTTTAGCCAAGAATAACCTTGTTCAATTCAGAAAATAACATTTATAAAATTTACGTACAAAAAATGAATGATAGATGTAACCCTAGGTTGCTTGAATATCTCCTATACTTGATGTTTTCAATCCCTAAGTGTTGCACCCTGACCAAAACTATCACCCTAAGGCTTATATAGATGCCTAAGAGCTAGATTGCCCCAACTAATCTTGCAAGTTGAGAACAATAGCTGCCCAGCTAAACATGGGATCACGACATTATCCCAATCGTGATGGGTAGGCCATCACGTTATGATCCCTATCGTGATAGGGCTTATTTTCATTCATTTCTCCCGTCTCAATTCGACTTCAATTCCTTCTTGATCTACATTTCTCAAAGCTTCAAATATACCTGTAATAGGATAATCACATTAGTTATTGATACTACACATGTATTTGATAATAAGATACTCAAAAAGCACATAATTACTTTCAAAACCAAGTCAAAATATGGGAATTAAATGGCATTAAGGCATATAAATATGCCTAAGATCAATGCATAGTCAGTATCCCTTGCTTTTTGACTCTTCAAGTATTCATTCTTTCTTATGTTCTAGGACAAAATTGAATTTTAGTGGTGGATGATGTAACCACCCTCAAGGTCATCTTTCCATTTTTAGCATATTTTAAATTTTTTCCTTTTCCCATAGTTGTATTATGTTAAACTAAGTCATATTTCACAGTTGGTTCGAGAATGGAAAGGAAATAAGGGAAAGTTTGGAAGAATTCTCACATTTTAAGCTTAAAAAGTGGAACAGTTAATTGTAGTCAAAAGTTAGAGTTTGGAGACTCTGGTCAGAAATTCATTAATTCTAGTAGCTTTGGAATGTGAAATTTGGTCTAGAAGTACCTTTATTTTTGGTTTTTACATTTTTATGTTGATTTTGAGTAATTTGACGGTATAAATTGGAATTTTAAGAGGAATGGTTGACTTAAATTAGCATTTGAGGTGAAGGTACTCAAATTTGAAGTCTCATGACTCTATTGGTTTCGGGAGATGGTTTTTCGTCTAGAAGGAGGTCACGTTTAGTTTTTGAGGATTTCAGAGACATTCTAGAATGAGGTCACCCTTAATAGATATTGGATCAATCATTCCTTGCATTTGTGTTTTGATGGTTCTATTGAGTTTGGAATGTCGAATTTTATATGTTTGAATAGACTGTTTGTTTGCACGAGATTCTAGACAAATCCCAAAGGTCTACTTGGAACCATTTCATAACTTGAAATTGTTGTCATTGATGGTGTTGGTGTTGTCACCAACACTCCTCCGTGTTGATGAGGAAAGGCCACAATTGCAGAGACTATTTTTTGGCTGCACCACTCTTGTGGGCTTCCCTCAGCTTTGCGATCTTTGAAATTTTTATGGACCACGATTGCAATATATTATTCGCGATTGCAATAAATAAAGGGTACAGTTTAGTTTAGTTAATGAGCACTGTCACAATTGGTCCACCATGAATACGACCGAGAACGTGTTGTTCATATGGGAACATTTAAGAAAATATGTCATGAACAATTTTATTCATTTCCTACAAAAACTCAGATTTCACCCCAAATTTGAAAAGATTAAGAGACAAATTCGAGGATATCAATTGGGTAATGATTCATAACCCTTTATCATCAATTTTCATCAACTTTAACATGATTTTTTTGAAGTTTTTTGAACTAAAATGGTGTTTTAAGGATGAACTAAAAAAAATGGAAAATTGGGTTTTTGGATTACAAAATGGATTTGGTTTTATCTAAAAATGATATTGATTTCCTATGTGTTGGGTAACACAGATTGTCATAAATTTCTAATTTTATCCCTTTGGGACTCAGGAGAAATTTTTGAATGATCTTGACATATCAACATATGGGTATTTGTTGCTGTATTTTCTTGTGTATATTGTGTTTGTGACTAGACCGTGAGCATTCAAAAGCGTTGAGAAAGGGAAAAGCTCACGAGTGATCATTGTTCATTTTTTTCAATGCAAGTTGATGTTCTATGGTCTTTTTATATAATGTTTAGTGCGTTCTTGTTAGATTACCTTTAATGGGAGTAATTTGTATATTGGTGGTGCCTGTGTGGGTTAAATAACGAGACCCACCCATCTACTAAAGTAAAATGTGTTGGGCTTAGAATGAGAAATTACTTGATTATGTGATTCATTTCTATTTGTTATGAATTGTCTCACTAAGTTGGTATGCGATGCTTTTATTAAGCTTAGTTTATTGAACATGAAACCTTGTTGTGATATTTGAGATAATCTATTGGTGATACTTGATATATATAAAAAGCTACCCGATTTTGGCTTGATTATGACTGACTATTTCCCTATGATATGCCTTGAGTAGGCTTGAGTGGATTTGGATGAAATTGTATTGTGATTACTAGTGCTGAGCTAATTCTATTGAAACTGATTGTTGTTATTATGGATTGGGTACCGTGCCGATATAATATTATATATAATATTTTGGATCAGGTACGACACTAGTTTGATACTATAAATATTATTTTGGATAGAGTATCACTATAATGACCCTCATGGTCATTTATGATAAAAACATGATGTTTTATATTCTAGAATATTTCAGTAGCTGCCCCAAGTCATTTATGGCTTGCTGGGATCTGTAGTTTGATTCTCTAGTAGCTCGGTTGAGAAATATCTCAAATTATATGTTTTAGAGCCTAAAACTAAGTACTCATTGACAAAAGTCAACTTTCCTTCAATATGAGGTTGGCATTAAACTTCGACAGTTCCATTAGATCTGGAATGCCAAACAAAGTAAAGATTGATCTTAGGTTCGTGTTATGGAGTTTTTGTTTGCAAATTGTGCTCATTTGGTTAAGTTTAAGGCCTAATTTTTAGCTTGGGTGGAATTTTGATGTTTAGAGTGTCAGATCAAAATTCTGACGCTTCCAACAGCTCTAGAATGGTGAACTTAGGATAGTTTGACCCTTGGGATACATTCCAAGGTGTTCGTGCTAGATTTGAGTTGGTAGATGGAAAGTTGGAAATTTACTCATGTTGAATAAGTCTTGGTTGGGGGTTATTTTCACTCAAACAACCTCCGAACATATTTGGATTATTAAAATAGGACTCTGATTCAATTTCAAAACTCCAGTTGAATTTTTAGAAATTGTTGTCTTTAACCAATGCATCTTTGACCGATTTATTGGCAGGGAGCAATAAATCGTACATCCTACCAATAAACCGGGTGGGCCAATAAATTGAACCAATTGACCTATAAAATTGGTAGGTACTGAGAAATTGGCCAATTGTTTGATAAATTAGTGCCTGTCAATGTCAAGGGTGCCAATTTGTCAGTACTTTTTGTCGAATATATCGGTACCTGAGGGACTTTTTCTTAAATTTTCAACCATTTTGGGTTATTATTTTCCTGAATTTTTTACTCATTTTCTCTCTAAATTTGGTGCGAATTGTCTTGGAAACTTCCCCGAACTCCATAAAAAAGTTCCTAGAAAATCTCAAACTCCATTAATTCCCTAGTCATGATTTCTTGATTCCTTAAATTATATCTGAGGTTATGTGGTAATTCTTTGATCTTTAGTGCTACTATACATTGTAATTACATTTTCTTTTTTGTATTCAAAGTACAATTCCGTAAGGAATGAAGATTTAGCGACTATAATACTCAATCTTCTTCGGGTTGTTCAAGGGTCTTTCCTTACTTGAGTTGTGCTCAATTTTGGAGTACAGGTTCTTAGTAATGTTGGGAACCCCATGGAGAAGTTTATTTTTAGTTCCGACAAGTGGGCCTAGCAGGCCCAATGTAGGCCCTGTCCAAAACTTAGCATAATTTATTCTATTAGAAACGTATTCACATGTGGAATACTATGTCATAAATTTTAGAACAATTGGAGTTTGTTTGATGTCACTCGGAGTAATATTTATGAGCTTGCAACATTTTATCATCGGAGGATAGGTAGGCTCCGTGGGGCTATCTCTGGGTTTATTGCTTTAATAACTGTTCTTAACAGCATTTGTGTGTTGGGTAGATAGGTGGTTATAGTGACCCTTAAAATTCTTTCGTCTATTTTCTTATTTGATACAATATTAGGCATCCAAACTTATACGGTGACTGTGAGTTAGGATTTGACCATTGATACTTGTTCAGGCATAGATAGTTGTTATTTCATGTATTATTACTTGATGATATGTTGTGCATACAATACACGAGATGTTGGGCCTTTGGCTTCGATGAAAGTGCATTGGGGTTGGGTTAGTATCACCACCTTATTATTGAGCCATGGAGACTAGAAAATGGTTTTAGTAATGATGACAGATAAGGCTATAAACCAATTAATTATAATATTTTAATAATTATACAAGTGAATGACCTTTTAACTACTTTAGATTCGGTGTGGTATTGAGGACCCGATAATATTATTTTTACTTATTTAAGCCTAGGCTTTACACCTTGGAACCGAGAATTATCATTTTGACTAATTAATCTTGGGACTTGTGACCGTCTTCATTCGGCAGGGAGTACAGCCGCTAGCACTTGAGTACGTTATCCTACGATAGTGAGTATAACTTTTCAAAACTATCACATAAGCTGGTTAATAAGATTATTGATATTGTTTCCTTGAGGACTTTTGGTGATTCATATACAGACGTGGAACGCCATGACTTGTCGAGTACGACTTGATGATGCTATTAATTGAGATATTTTTTGCAAGTCTATGAGACCCTTGAGGCTCTGTAATTTAGGATGTGAGGTTATGATATGTTAGTGATCATACGTGGTGAACGTACCTCCATGGACCTTTCCTTCGGGCTATGACGATGTGGAAGGGGGGTATAGGACAGAGAAGGGACATATCAGGAACATTTATGGTACCCTTCCATGGATTTTTCCTGCTAGACCTACGGGTACCGAAGGAGAAACATACACAGGATGGGTTAGTTCATGTGAGTGTATTTACTTTTCTACACTTGCCTTCTTCAGTGTAACCTATCTGAGATTAAGACCTACGTTGAGCAGGAACTTTGTGTTTAATTTATTTACTATATATTGTTGCTTTACTGCTTTGTTATGACTCTGTTACCTTTTAGAGTCTACTTTCATTATGAATTATTAGGTGTTGTATCTTCTTATTAGTCTTTCATATTATACTTGAAGATACAAGTATACCTTCCATGATCTCCTTCTATCTTCTTTTGACTCCTGATTGTTATTGTTATTGTTCACATATACTGTTGCATGAATTTCAGGTAAATTTTCCTTCATTTCCTGAAATCCTGTTATATAATTAGCTAGCGATACATGTTCTACTTGTGTTTGATCCCTAACTGAGTAGCTAGCTTCCATGATGTACTATTTGATTTTAAGACCCTATTTTGTTGCCTTTCATTATTTACTACTTTTATTATTTTTATGAGCCTAGTGATCCCTTAAAGCCACTAGGTACGGGTTTGTAATGAACCTCATGGTTATTTATGAAAATATACAACATTTTGTATCTAGAGAATTTCGGTAGCTGTCCCAAGTCATTTATGACTTGCTGGGACCGACAGTTCGGATCCCTGGCAACTCGGTCTAGAAATATCTCATATTTCCTATTTTAGAGCCTAAAACTAAGTACTCATTGAAAAAAGTCAACTTTACTTCAAAACGATCTTGGAATTTAATTCCAACAGTCTCGTAGCTCCGGAATACCAAACAATGTCAAGATTGACCTTAAGTTTGTGTTTTGGAGGTTTCGTTTGCAAGTTATGCGAATTTGTGGATTTTAGTTAAGTTTATGGCCTAAAGTGGAGCTTAAGTGGTAAATTGATGTTTGAAGTGTCAGATTGGAATTTTGATGCTTTCGGTAGCTCTAGAGTTATGATTTTAGGCTAGGGGAGGTGTTGGTATAATTTTCAAACTTACCGTTGCAGTTTCGAGGTGTTGGCGGAAAAATGCACTTTTGGCCCTTTTGGTTTGAGGGGACATTTTGAGTAAACGACCTCGGATGTCAGTTTCCTTAACTCCGTTGAGTCCGGAATGTTGTTTCCATGCTATATGCATATTTGGTTTGTCAATATTGGACTCCGTTTGATCCCCGAAACCCTGAACGCAAATTTGAAATATGCAGTTTGGCCTGCATCTGGTATAGCCAAAATTACTCTATGCGGTCGTGCTCTTGCCTATGCGATCGCTTTTCACATTTAACATTTCCTACATGATCACAAGGTAGTATCCGCGATCGTGATGATTTAATTTCTAGCACTCTTCGCGATCACGAAGAACAGCGTGACTGGCAAATGTTTAAGTTTCCAGCTGTAGTTCTTTTCAGTTTAACCCAACCAAAAATATGATTTTCTCTGGTCCAAAGAAAAAACCCTTCTAAAACACCATTCTAACACCAAAGAAATTTGTCTCAACATTCTTCATCGATTTCCACACAAATTTGGGTAAGTTTTCTCCTCCTCTTCTTCTTCCTTATTTTCTTCAATTCCTCCATTAGAGGCCTAAAGTATGAAGTTGATAAAATCATCCCACAACTTTATTATTTTCGTATAATTCTTCATTAATTAAATATACATTGCTCCTAGGGTCATTAATTCATCATAATTCAAACATTATAATCGTAAAGATTGAACCTTTATCCCCTTGTGGGTCAACTATGTCCGGGGTGATTTGAAGCCCTTCCTATTTTACATTGTGCTCAAATTTTGAGCACGGGTTCCTGGAAGCATTGGAAACGCCGTGGTGAATTTTGTTTGCGGTTTCAGCAAGTGGGGCCTGCAAGCTTGTTTTAGGACCAATTTTTGTCCCACTCCAAAACTTAGCATAAATTACATCGTTAGGCTCGTATTAATATATAGAATTCATTGGCACAGGTTTGGATTATTTGGAGCACGTTTGATATCAGTCGGGGTACAATTTGTGGATTTGGAATGCTTTGTTGTGGAACGACAGGTAGCCTCTGTGGGGCTATCTCTGGGTTTATAACTTTAATAATTATACTAAATAGCGTTATTGGGTTAGGTAACTAGGTTGTATAGCACCCCCAGTATCGTTCTTTCACCCGTTCTAAATTGATATTGATATGTTGGCACCTGAGTAATATGGGACCAAAACATAGCAATTGATTATAGATAATTATGTAGGGTATAGGATGTAGCTATCCCATATTTATATGTGATTTATATGTGTTATTGATGTGCAATGCATTCATGATAAGAGAGGCCGTGCCTAAGGCTTAGATGATAGTATATTAGGGTTGGGCTGGTATCACTACTTGATTTTGAGCGATGGAGGCTAAAGAAAGATTTTGATAATAATGATGATGATTCATAATATGAATTGAGAAAAAGAAATACTTAATGGTAATATAAGTAACTGGCTTTTGCTGATTTAGACTCGACATGAAGTTGAGCACCCGATAACACCATTTTTACTTGTTTTAGTCCAGGATTTCCCTCCTACCACAAAGGAAAATATCATTTACTTAATTAATGCTGGCACTTTCTTCCAACCCAGAATCGACAATGAGTATAGCATTGGGACTTGAGTACGTCATCGTATGGTAGTGAGTACAACTTTGACACTTGTGGCACTACTGGTTATCGATACATGGTGATACCAGATTTATTGATGGTTATAATCAGATATGATGATATACAGGCTTGTAGCCTAGATTTATCAATCTATGCTTGATGGTACGATTGATATTCGGCATGATATGCTAGACTATTTGATACGGACACTAGATGCCAGAATATTAAGATCCTTGAGGCTCTGTGATTTGGGGATGTAAGGATATGATAACGTTAGATTTGTATGTGGTGATGCACCCCCATGGACCTACCTCTGGGTTTCAATGCAACATGGGGGGGGGGAGTATGTGGAGTATGGTGGATAACATACACCGGGAACTTTTGTTGGAGAATTTCAGAGTATGCAACACACTAGAAGGGGGGGTTAATTTATGGTGCTATAAAGAAAGTTGTAAATAAATGGACACGTGGATTTATAGTGGTTCGGCCTTGTCTACCTCCACTCCCTAAGTTCACCAACTTAGGCTTTTCACTAACACAAATCAGTTTCTAGTTCAGTGAGAACTCTTACAACGTTTCTAGATTTTTGGCTCAAGAACTACCCTTTACAATGGAGTTGCCCCAAACCCCCTACAATAACTTTTCTAGTTCAGTGAGAACTCTAATTCACTTTCTAGGTAAGTGGGAACTTCATACAATAACCAAATACAAGAATAAAATCAATGTACAAAGATTTAGATTACAAGAATAAGTGTATGAACTTTGTACTCTTTCTTTGGTGATGAGCACTTGATTCTAAGATAGAAATGATGAATGATGTTGTAGTGTTTTTCTCTTAGTGTTCCATCATCAGTCCAAGCACCTCCAAGGTGTATTTATAGCTGTGCAAGTCGATATAGCCGTTTGTGAACATTTTCTAGCCGTTATGCTGCTTCACCAACTGCATTTAATGCTTCTGACTTACAGATTAGTCGACTACTTTTCATATTAGTCGACTAGTTTATACATTTGGTCGACTAGTTTGTCCTGCATCCTTTTGGTCGACTAGTTTGCAATTTTGGTTGACTTGTTTATTTTCCAGTAGCTCACTAGAATTCACTTTAGTCGACTTATTTCCAAAATTAGTCGACTAATTTTGGACAAAATTAGTCAACTAGTTTGACTAATTAGTCGACTAGTCTCCTTCTGTTCCTTTGTAATTTCTGTACTTTGGTTACTCAGAATGCCCCAAAGTGAGTCGGTTTAGCCCCGGATTATTTCTTTGATCTACGAACATATCTACTAACATGTTCATTGATTTGTAGGATTTCTATTAACATCGAATCTTGACTTAATGGTTTGGTCATCAATCAAAATACGGCAGGACGATTCTCGTGAACTAACCTTGGTCCAACAACGTACATAACAATCAAACAAACGACCTAGGAACCGAGCAACAGTCCCCAAACGTCAAAAATGACTTAGGCCACTATAATAAAGCTCTAACATATAAGAAAATGCAAAAACACAAAAAATGGCCATAAGGTTCATTACAACATCCTCTTCTAAAAATACTTTCGTCCCCAAAAATTAGAAGAAGAAAGTTCCTGAAGGCATAAACAGTTGTGACTACTGATACCTCAAATCACTCTCGATCTCTCAAGTAGCCTCCTTCATAGGACGATCCCTGCACTATACCTTAACCATCAAAATCTCCCTGTATCTCAACTTCCTCACTTCTATGGCCAAAATAAGCAATGCCTCCTCAACCATGGATAAACCCCCATCCACCTGAACAGAATCATACTGAAGTACGTGGAACTCATATGGAATGTACTATCTCAACCTAGACATATAGAAAACCAGATGCACAATAAAAACCATTCGAGGCAAAGCTATCTTACGTGCAACACTACCAATACAACTAAATATCCCAATATAATGACCCTTTCGGTTATTTTAGCATTTATAAAATTTTTTTTCTTATACTTTAGATCCTTCAAGTATCTACCCAAGTTATTGTTGACATGCTGGAACTGATGGTTCAATTCCCTGGTAGTTCAGT
>JBDJHY010207550.1:0-11488 GCA_039654485.1 Withania somnifera | reverse complement strand
ATTTCAAAAATAGAAGTCGGCCTCGGCCAATATCGCACCGCCTAAATCTTTGCTAGATCAACTTAATTTCCCTCCTTAGACACTACATGTCCCAAAAATGCAAAGGACTCCAATCGAAACTCTTACTTTGAGAACTTGGCATAAAGCCTGTGTTCTCTCAGTGTCTGGAGAATCAACCTCAAATGTTGCTCATGATCAGACTTACTCCGCAAATACACAAAGATGTCATCAATAAAACAATAACAAACAAGTCCAAGTAGGGCTTAGGCACCCTATGCATTAAATCTATAAAAGTTGTTGGATCATTAGTCAGACCAAAGAACGTAACCAGAAATTCAAAGTGACCATAACGAGTCCTGAACGCTGTCTTAGGTATATCCTCTGTCCGAATCCATAATTGATGGTAACCAGATCCCAAGTCAATCTTAGCGAACATTGCGCCCCCCTGAATCTGATCAAATAAGTCACTAATTCTCAACATAGGATATTTGTTCTTCACTATAACTTTGTTCAGTTGCCGATAATCAATACATATTCTCATAGTACTATCTTTCTTCTTTAAAAATAAAATAAGAGCACCCCAAGATGACACACTAGAATGAACAAAACCCTTATCTAATAAATCTTGGAGCTTAACCTTCAGCTCTCTCAACTCTGCAGGAGTCATACGATATGGAGTAATAGAAATAGGCTTAGTGTTTGGCTCTAAATCAATAGCAAAATCAATATCTTTCTCTGGTGGTAGGCCTTGTAGGTCGGTTAAAAATACATCAAGGAAATCAGAAACGATAGCAACTGACTCAGGAGCAGGAATGTTGGCCCGAATATCACAAACATATGTTAAATATGCCAAACGCCCTCTCCCTACGAACCTTCTATCCTGAAGGCAAGAAATAAACCCTATTGGTGTGCGACTACTAGAACTACAGGAGATGAACCAGGTGCTTCTAAGGTAACAGTATTGGCATAAAACTACAAAATCGCATGGTGCGGGGCCAACCAATACATACCCAAAATAACATCAAACTCAACCATGTCTAAAAGCATTAAATCAGCCCAAGTATCTAGTCCACTAACAAAAATCATACACGATCGGAATAGTCGATCCACTACTAAAGAGTCCCCAACAGGGGTAGCGACATGCATAGATATAGACAATATATCACTAGGAAACCCCAAACTAGGTGCAAAATAGGATGACACATACAAGAAAGTAGACCCAGGGTCAAATAAGATTGACGCAGGTATAGAACACACAGAAATCAAACCTATAATACCAGAATCTGAGGCCACAACCTCAACTCTAGCAAGAAGAGAATCTAACAGTTAATCAATACCATGACGACCACTACCGCGACCACCACCCCTACCACACTAATCGCCACCACAATAACCACCTTATGCCCCACCTCTAGCCGGCGAAGGCACTGATCTCAAAGGTTGTGCAGACTAAGGAGCAGGTTGAATAGTTCCTCTCTGCTGGAACCCATTTGACTATCATACTATAAAGATACAGATCCTCGCAAATACTATCCTAGAGAAGAAGATAAAACCTTCAATAAGTCCTGCACCAGTCTGCTGGACTAGCCCTGTGCATGGTGAAACTAACCACGGCCGCCAGAATAGGATCCACTATAACCTCGCTGATGTCTTTGCCTCTTCTTCTTGCGCTGACGTGACTTACCATGGAGGGCTTCCATAGAGTTAGAGTGATCAACTACCTTCTGAAATAGACGACCATCAGATACTAGCAATGTTATAGCCTCGCAGAGTTTGTTTTTCAAATCATATGCAAATCTGTGAACTCTCTCAGCCTCTGTAGGAATGAACCCCACACCATGCATTAATAGCTGATGGAACCAAGCCTCATACACTAATACAGACCTTGCTTCCTACTCATGTTTCCTGAACTCCTCTCTCAGGTGCTCTCGTTTGGCCCTGGATACAAACTTTCTCATAAAGACCTCATAGAACTCAACCCAAGTCGGTTGCAGTAGACCTGCTAGTCTGCAAACCACTAAAGCTCCCTACCATTGCTTAGCTGCACTATACATCAGATATGTGGTAAAAGATATATTGTGGGTCTTCAACACACCTACGTTCATCAACTTCTCTTCCCACTCGATAATAAAATGATGGGCATCTTCCCCTAGAACTCCAGTAAACCGAGGGGGATACAATATAAGGAAATAAGATAGAAAGTTATGCTCTGAATCAATCATGGTTGTTTACTACTCAACTACAGGAGCAAAAACCGATAATAGGAGGACCTGAGCAGGCGTAGACATCTCATCTTGAACAACAGGGGAAACTAGTTGCCCTCTGCAGGTGTAGGCTGCCATGCTGGAACTGCCATATGTGTCCCATCAGAATTCGAGGTTATTTCGGGGAAATGCTGACCAAGTCAAGCCTTAGGATTAAAAACATAAAATTTCCCACCAATACCATAAAAATGCAAACAAGTCTGGGAAACGAACCAATACTTCTACTAGCCTAAAATTACTATTTCAGGGCTGATGGAAGCATCAGAATTTTGATCTGACACTTCGCAAAATACCATCCCAAGCTCCAAGTTAGGCCTTAAACTTAACTAAAATCCACAAATGAGCATAAATAGCAAACAAAAATTCTGAAATACAAACTTAAGGTCAAACTTGACTTTGTTTGGCATCCCGGAGCTAATGGAACTGTCAAATTCCTAGCTTTTATTGAAGGAAAGTTGACTTTGTTCAATGAGTACTTAGTTTTATGTCTAAAACAGGCAAATAAAGATATTTCTCAACTGAGCCGCCAAGGATCCGAACTATCGATCTCAGCAAGTCATAAATGACTTAGAAAACTATTGAAACACTCTAGAATGCAAAACGTCGCGTATTTCTCATAAATAAACGTGAGGGTCATTACATACCCATCTGATTTTATTTTTATTCTTGTAACAAGTTGTGATTGAAAACCCCAATCTAGACCCCTCATTATCCCTCATTTTTCAATTTTGAGTTTGGATCTTCATAAGGTTTTATAATTGAGTTCAAGAAGTGTTGGATATCATTAATTATCATTCTTGCATCATTACATTGTAATTTTTCACTTCAATTTCATTAAATTTCACCCCTAATTTCCTTGATTTGTTCAATTTTACTCTTTACTTTAATCTTTGATACTAGCTTGTTCTTAGCTCTGTTTTAGACAAAATTTTGGGTATGAGTTTCTTATGATGTGGGAAAATTTTCTATACCTTTTGTTTGAAGTTTTGAAATAGCAAGACAGTGGGCCTATTTTGACTCAAATGTTGACCCGGTTTGGTATTATTGGATTCTTTTTAACGTGTAGATTATTGTTTTTCTAGTTTTGTAATCTCCAACATAGTTGTCTCGACTGCTTTTTCCTAGTATTTGAAAATATATCTTTGGATGACAGATAGTCTATAACTTACTAACCTTAGACTTGGATAATATGAGAAATAATAGTACTAATTAGCATCCTTGGGTTGGGAACTTTAGGATTGGTACTCTTTGACCTTGTACGCTCTTTAGTCCAGTTTTTTTACTTTCGTTTGATATTGTATTATGATTGTAGACTCCCCTTGTGCCCCAGAATTGTCTTTATTGACTCTAGAAAGTAGTTGGTGGATTTATTAGGAATGTCCATGATTTTTCTGACATCATATGACTAGATATGCTTGCTTTAGTGATACAAAGTCTGTGCAGGGCTAGCAGGACAATCTATGATCTATTTGTTGTGATTTTGTATTTCATCTTTATGAAATTTGAATTGTTATGTATTGGTTTCTGCTATTTTATGGACGAGAACCTAGTATTGCTGATTTTGAAACCTGGTATAGCCTAGAGTGCTCATTTTTAGATATTGATGACTAGCACTATTATGAGATTTTGGTAATGAAAGTTGATCATAGAGATTTTGATATCACTAGCTAATGTTGATGTGAAATTGGTTATAAAATGGATTTTTTAATAATAAGGGATGATAAATGGATTTCTTAACTTTTTGTAGACCCGATTGTCGATTGGTTACCTGGTACTTCTATTTTCTAACTTTTATAGTCCAAGCCTTAAAACCTTGCTATCACTTATATTTTCAGCCTGATGTAAAATGTTGACTATTATCCATTACAAAATTTTATATCCAGACGTAGTTTCCCACAATATTGATTTTTTGACTAGTTTTAGACCCAATGATGACCAGGCATGTGCATTCAGACCCCAAGATATTACATTTATGAGATTTTGATTACAATATTATGAGATAGTATGTGGAAACCCACTCTATAGGCTCTACCAATCCAGGTTGTATCTTGCAAAGGGGTGCATAATGATAACTCCATTGGTCCTACCTTTGCAAGCCATATGGATAGAAGGGGGTGCATATAGTATTGAGACACTTGGTAATATTACATCATGTTTGTGTTACTTTCCGCACCTATTTGCTTGGATGTACCTTTTCATAGTACAGGATGGTAGTGGGTGTGCTTGGCTTATTTGTACCTTCTGGTAGTATAAATGCCAGTGGGTTCTATTTGTATTAATTAGTTGTTTTTTACTATCCTCTACTCATGACTTTAATTTTGTAGTTACTTTGGACTGACCTTTCCTAGTGAGTTCTATTCCTATTAGGCTTTTATTTAGTTACCTTTTTTGCCTTGCCCTTTTATAAAGGTTAGCGGTATACCATCCTTGTTTATTCTCTTTACTTGGCTATGTGTCGTAGGGACTTAGGTATGTATTTACTTTTTTATCTAGGTTCTTCTATTACTGTTGGTAGTTATCTCTATTATTTGTCCTTGTTTCTTTTATTTTATTTGTATCTAGCATTACTTGTCAATACTTATACTCGTTGACTTTTATGACTTGTTTCCTTTATTATCTACTATTTACTTCTTTTATTTCTTATATGGGACTAGTCGACCAATGATACCTACTTGGTAACCAATTTCTTTGGCATCTTGATACTCATACTACTCTCTACGTCTTCCTGGTGTAGATTCAAGTATGAGTGACCAGCGAGATTTTTGAGATTTATGCTGCTATCTAGATCTTAAGGTAGAGGGTGATCTTCGACGTTCAGATCTCACTTTATCTTTTCCTTTAGACTATTTATTTCTTATCTTGTATTCTAAAAATAGGTGATGTATTTATTTTAGATATTGTGTATCTATCTAAGTGGTTCATGTACTAAATACCAAGTTCTAGGTATTATTTTATTGTATTAGACTTTCACTTATCCCATTCCACTTTATATTTATATTTTACCTTTTTCTTAAGTTATTTCCTAGATTTTTATACTTTTTGGGTGATTTTCCTATAGTGGATTGTAGGTACCCTCATAACTTGAGAAATTGGGTCCTGATAGAATTGTTTTGTGGTTATCTTGCTTGGTGTTGATAATCATGTTGTAATTATGAATTATATTCATAAGAGGCCGAATTGATGATAATGTGTTTTGATTGGGGCATGCTCATGATAGGTCGAATTGATGATAATGTTTATTGATTGAATCATATCCATGGAGGGTTGAATTAAGAAAATTATTCATTTACTATATATGCCTATGAGAGGCCAAACTATTGATATGTGAAATGATGCTTTGAATAAAGAAGTCTTGACAAAATTTCATTAACAAAGTGGAAAGAATTGATAAACTAATTATAATTGGATCGGGTTCCACATTCGACATGTTATTATTGGATCATTGTGCCACATTTTGATATGATATGATTGGATCAGGTTCCATGTTCTGGAATGATATGATTAGATCAAATGCCATATTCCAGCATTATATGATTAACCAGTGCCCTATTCCGTCATGATATATAGGATTGGGTGACATGTTTTAGAAAGATAACAATAAAGAAAGGTATTGGTAATAAAGTGATCTAAAGTAATGTCCTCTATGAATAATCTCAAAAAATAATCCGAATTTAAATCAATTGAATTTATACTTTTCAAGAAATATCTACAAAGGCTTGCTAATATGACTTGAGATTCTTTTCTGTGTTTATTGAAGTATGAATTGACTTGTATTCTCTATTTGAATATTCTAATGACCCTTCTATTCATTTTATATTTTTATACTTTTCTTGCATCTTAGAGCTTTTATGTCATTTATGACTTATCAGGAATGGTGTATTTGGTTCCTAAGTTATTTATTTGCATCTTATATTAGTTCCCCTATTTTATAGCCTTAGCTTTTAAAATCATTGATTCAGTCACCATTTTTTAAAAATGAACTCAGAATCAATGCTTTATAGTATCGTGCTCTAAAATGTGGATTTTGGTATAAACGAACTCTTGGTTAGTGTCTGGAAGCCTTTTTTATGATTTTATATTGTTTTGCATGTTTTATAGCTTTGGAGTTGGAAATCTTGACTTCAATTAACTTTTAAAATAATACTATTATATTGAAAATATAACTGCGCCCTTAGTTCGGAAATATCGAGCTTGGATTAGGTGAGTTATTTGTTTGGGTCCCTAGCTAATTGTCTCATTTTGATTCCTCAGTTAGAACTTTGGAAATTTATACCAAACGTTGAATTTAGTTAAAAAATATTCTAAATAACCTCAAATTGAAATTTTATCTACATCATTGAGTTTGAAATGTCGCTTTCATTGAATTTGCATTTTTAGTTTGTGATCATTTGTTTGTGAACTCATTCTTTAGATTTTTTAGAGTAGTTCCAATTAGTTGGAAATTGTTGGTGTTTCGGGTCTACTGCAACTCACACCAGCAACCACGCACCATCGAAGAAGATGTCACACATGTGAAGGTGCATGGACAGTGAAGACTCCGCACATGCGAAGGCAACCTCTCTTCTGCATCTCCGCCCCTTCGGAGTTTACCTCGCACATGTAATGGTCTTGGGGATGGGGTTGACTTTTCCCTTGTGAAGTTGACTTGGCCTGCACAATTCTTCCCTTGTGACCTTGTTTCACAGGTACAAAAATCCTCATTATATAATGTTGTTCAACTCCAAAAATCTGTCTTTTTCTTCATCCTTTTCACTTCAAAACTTATATTTCCTCCATTGTTAAAACTTGGGTCTTTGCATGTGAGCTTTGTTGACATTGAGGATTGTGTATAATCAGTGTTTCTTTGATTATTGGTACAAGTTCACTTTAATTTCTTTGAATTTCATCCCTAAATTTCTAAATCTTCAACATTGTTCTTCACTTTATTGATCGATTCCAGCTTTTATTTACTACGTTTTAACAAAAATTTTGGGTACAATTTGGTATTGAGAGGAATGCATTGATTGCTTTTTTCAGAGTTTCAAGCTCCCATGCTCATGGGCCTATTTTAGCTTGTATTTTTGACCCAGCAATATTTTTCGCAATATGGTATCATTTGACTCCTTTTAATATGTAGATTATTATTTTGATAGTTTTTCTATCGTTGGAGACTTTCTGTAGAAGTTTGAGCTACTTTTAGAAGTTTGAGCTACTTTTCAATATTTTGGAGCTTATTCTTCGAATGTTAAGAGGCTATAACTTAGAGATTTTAGACTTGACTAACATTAGAGGTAATTGTAGTATTTAGATTATCCTTAGGTTGGATTTTTTTTGGATTGGTACCTTTGACCCTGTCCATTTCTTTTGGTTTTATTTTTTTCTATTTGATTCGGCATATTAATATAATTATTAAGTACCCTTGTGGATTTGTATCGACTCTAGAATATAGATAATGGGATTTGGGGAATGTTCATAAGTCCCAGACATCAATTAGCTAGTTCTTAGTTACTATAGTGACACCCAAACCTGTGTAGAGCCTACAGGAGTGATTATTATATATTGGTTGTGGTTGTGTATGACATTATCATGAAAACTAGTGTTTATGCATTGGTTTCTATTATTTTCTGACCAAGATGCCAATATCACTAATTTTAAGCTTTTCATGGCCTTAATGGACCATTTTCAGTGTTACATGATTAAAAGAGGATACAAAAACTAAAGGACTTTTGCCGTACTTTCATGATAAAAGCTTAAGGATGTACTTTTCCACAATTTTCAAACTAATACTAGACTTGGCCATATCTGAGCACTAGACATTGAGAATTCTATTAATTTTTGACTTGTTGAAAGTCGGGAAATGATACTGAGAATAATAATATTGAGATAGACCCTATGGGAGTTCCCATTATAGCTATGAGATTGTATTCCATTACTGCCTCAAAGGACCTTAGCAATACAAGCTACTGAGCGATCGGAAGAGTTTTATACGAGAGAGTAGAGGTATATGGGTTAAGGTATTCCATGGGTCCTACCTATTTACCTACAGGTATCAGAGGAAAAGCATACAGGTTCAACTAGTATCATGTCATTCTACATAGTTTTATCCTTGTTTGTTGTTTATGGATTGTACTCTTCAGTTGTATGAGTGGCCCGAGGGTTTGTCTTTAATTTTTTGTATACGTTGGGTCTATGGCTCATTGAGATTATAGTTTATTTATTTTATGGTATTATATTCTTGTATTGGATACAGGCTACTTTATTTGGGATTTCGTTCATGCTTAGTATTATTTTATGACTTGTTGGCATATGATACTTTCCTCTTCTGTCCTATCATTGAGGTTATTGGTATACCACCATATCTATTTTATTTTATGCCTTATGTAAATGAGCATGGATTTAGGTATGTCTCTGTCTCTTTTACCTGAGGCTCTGATCCATGTTAGTTAGTTGTATAGACCGGTTTACTTGTTTATTATCTGTTATCTAGCTTTATTTGTGTTTTCTCTATTTTCTAATTACCATGACTTTTTTCTTCTCTATCTATCTATTTACTACTTTTGTTTCTTATATGCGCCTAGTCGGCCTATGATACCAACTGGATAATCGCTTGCTTTAAATTTTTTACTCATACTACACTTCTGCATCTTTCTACTATAGATCCTAATACAATTCATCACTTCTAATTCAAGATGCATTCTTGATTGAGGACTCGGAGGTAGGAGTGAGCTCCTTGTGTTCGGAATTGACTTTACCTCTTCTATCTTTACTTTTTGTTGTCTTGTAGTTTTTGGAGACAGATCATCTATTTTCTTTTTGAGATTTTTCTACTCTTATAGAGGTTATATGTGTCGAGATATCAGGTTTTAAGATATATCTTTGTTGGTATTCTACTTTTGCATTATTTTCTTTATTTCTATAGCTTTATTTTACTTTTTTTCTTTATGTATCTGTTTGGGTAGTTTTCTATGGTAGGTTTCAGGTGCACTCATGATTTTAGAAATTGAGTCATGAAATTTTGGTATCAGATCTTAGGATCATTGGTATCCTTGGTACATAAGCCAATTTCTGGTAGATTCTTGTGTATCGGTGTAAAGACGTTCATATGCTATCTTTGGAAGGTTGCAGTGACATCTTTAGTAAAATTACAAACTTTATAATTCTATGTCAAACGTTGCATACTAGTTGGTCTCTTGAAATCTTATTTGTTCTTTTTCACTCTTTTGCATATGACACATATATAATCTTTGGCAGTAACAGATATAACGAGTCTTCTTCCCCGCTAGCTAGGGCTCAAACTACAGGTTATGCTAGAGGTCGACTTGAGTTCGAGGATATGCCCATACTACAGCACCAATAAGAGTTGTATCACCTATCAAATTATTAGAGTTTGAGTCTAAGCATGTATTGGTTCAATAACCACCTAGGGTCCAAAGACTAGCTTATGTCCCACTTAAGCTAGTACCAGTTTTCACGTTGAATATTAGAGGTGTTCTTCATCAAATTTTTGGTATGGTTAGTGGAAAGTCTATTAATGGGGCCAGTCTTATTCTCGGGGGGAAGCCATGGGTGCTTAGAGTTTAGGAGCACGACCTACTATTATAGTTTCTTCATTTTAATTGCCTCCATTTCTAACATTTGTTTCTCTATCCTATGTTCTGCCTATCCTTATAGTTGTATAGCCTTTGCCTCCCTACCCACCTATGATTGAGGTGGATTAAAAGTCTTTGAGAAGATTTTTAAGGTTTGATCCTTTAAGGTTTACTGGCACTCTTAAAGAGAATGCTAGGGATTTCATTGCTAAGTGCAAGGAAGGGTAACCTTGGCATTTTAGAGACTCGTGGAGTATATTTCACCATATTTTAGATGAGGTGGTTAGAAAGCGGTAGTGGAGATCACTTGTATCTACCAGACCGACACTTCCACCTCCTATGACTTGGAACATATTCTTTGAGATGTTTATTTTTAAATATGTATCCTATGTTGATAAGGAGAGAGGGGGAGATGAGTTCATTTAGTTGCAGTAGGAATCTATGATTGTTACCAACTAGGAGGCCCATTTCCACTAGTTGTATAAGTTTGGGGCTATGTTTATGCCTACTGAGGGACATGTGCCCAAGATTCAGGAGACCACACAGATTCTGGTTGCTAATGGTCAATCCTTTCAAACATTAGCCAAGCATGCCTATATTCTAAAGGCTATGCCTTGGGAGATTCATGGGGTGGAGTAAGAGACTTCATCATTAAGGCAGCTTTAATGGATCCCAATATGGTGGTAAAGGATCAGGTTCTTGGGGAAAGGCCCTCACAACATCAGTATCATAGTAAGTCCAGTTGTCCTATTCTAGCCTTACTTCAGACCTCAAGTGACGGTACTCAGTGTTATATTTATGATGAGAAGACTTTAGGTTAGTCTTTGAAGGGTACTACATCTGAGGGATCAAGTCATTGTAGCCATTCTAGTTTAACTAGATCATCCCGACAGGGTAGGCTATTGGGGCCATGTTATGATTATGGATCTATTGGGAATTTTTCTAGAGATTGCCCTTAACGAGATATTATTTAGCTAGCTATTGTGCCTGCTTATCCAATCTGAGTAGTGTCACCACAGGTAGAAGTAGTGAAGCTTAGGATAGGGTTACTCCTTAATATGGTAAAGTTGATGTTCATGATGGTGGCCTTGGTGGTGGACATCTTTAGTTCTATGCCATTCTAGGTAGACTAGAGGCATATGCCTCAAATATGTTATCACATGTACTATTTCAGTATGCCATCAGTCAGCTTCAGATTTTTTTATCTAGGACCTATGTTCTCTTATGTGTTTACATACTTTTCTCATTATTTAGGATTGTATAGTGAGACATTGCTTGTGCTATTACCTATTTCTAACCTAATATGTGATTCTTTAGTAGTAGATCATATTGTGAGATCTTTTTCTATAATTGTTGGGGGTTATGAGACTTGGGTTGATTTGATTCTATTAGATATGGCTCATTTTGATATGTTCCGGGGCATGGAATAGTTATAACCTCATTGTGCTAGCTTGGATTCTTATGCCAAGACCGTTATCTTAGTTGTGCCTGATACATCACTAGTCGTGTAGTGGAGTTTTGTAAGTCGCACACTATCGAGGATCATTTCTTGCCTTCAGGCTAGGTGGTTAGTTTTTTGTGGTTTCTTAGCTTATCTTGCTTATGTTTGAGATGTTAGTATTAATACTTCATCTCCTGAGTTGATCCCTGTGGTTA
>JBDJHY010207549.1:0-21057 GCA_039654485.1 Withania somnifera | reverse complement strand
AAATGACTTGGGGCAACTACTGACATGCTCTAGGATGCAAGGCGTCATGTATTTATCATAAATGACCATGAGGGTCATTACACATGGAAGTCCTTACATATAATGCCCCAGAACTTTGAGCGGAAATACCATCGCCGCCAACTCGAAGTTATGAGTGGGATAGTTACCCTCATGAAAAGTTAGCTTCCTTGAGATATATGCAATAAGTCAGCCCTGCTGCATCAGAACAAACCCTAAGACAATACCCAAAGCATCACAATACACAGAAAAACTCTAGCCCTCAATTGGAAAGGTCAACATCGGTGCTGAAGTCAATAAATCCTTGAGCCTCATATAGATTGACACAAAATCCTCATACCACTAAAAAGGGACATCCTTCCTAGTCAGTCTAGTTAATGGTGAATCTATCAAAGAAAACTCCTTAATAAACCATCTGTAGTACCCTGCTAACCCAACAAAGCTTTGAACCTCAGAAGGAGACATTAGTCTCGGCAAATTACACACTGCCTGAATCTTTATTAGGTGAACCATAATCCTATCCTTATGCTCCATGTGTCCTAGGAATGCTATAGAATTCAACCAAACACATACTTGAGAACTTGGCATTAAGTTGATACTCTCTCAAAGTCTAGAGTACCAACTTCAAATGTTGCTCATGATCTTCTCTACTCTACAAGTATACCAAGATATCATCAATAAAGAAAATAATAAACAAATCCAAATAAGACTTGATCACCCTGTGCATTAAGTCCATAAATGTCGTTTGGCCATTGGTCAGTCCAAAAGACGTGACCAGGAACTCATGTCCATATCGAGTCCTGAATGTTGTCTTAGAGATGTCCTCTACCCAAATCCTTAATAGGTTGTATCCTGATCTCAAGTCTATCTTAGAAAACACGACTACACCCTGGAGCTGGTCAAAGAAGTCATCAATCCTCGACATCAATAACTTGTTCTTAAATATAAACTAAATTAAGTTGCCGATAATCTATATACATCCGCATCATACCATCCTTCCTCTTAAAAATGAAAAACAAGAACTCCCCACAGAGAAATACTAAAACAAAAAAACCCTTATGTAGAAGATCATGGAGTTGAAGATTTAGCTCCCTCAACTCAAAAGGATCCATATGAAAAGGAGTAATGGAAATAGGCCTTGTGCCCGGCTCTAACTCAATGGAAAATTCTATTTCCATCTAGGGTGGAAGGCTAGGTTCATTGGTCGAAAACACATCCAAGAAATCAGAATCAATAGGTACAAACATGGGAGTAAGAGTGTTGGATCGAACATCATGAATGTAGGCTAAATAAGCCAAACACCTTCTCACCACCAATCTGTTTTAAGGAAGGTAATTTACTGCTATTTTCTTCATTCGAGAGTTCCCAAACTAAAAAAATAGGAAGCATAGATGTGACATAGACAACTTCTCTATCAGTGAGCTATTAATAGAACCCTTCCACACTCTTGTGGATGCAACAAGCACGACTAAAGTAATGTTCTTAACATAGAAATAAAAAACCATATTCTGAGGGGACGACCATTCCATGTACAATATGATATCAACGTCTACCATGTATAATAACAACAAATCATCCCAAGTATCTAATACACCAACCAAAACCAAGCAACACTTGAGTACCCGTTCCACTTCAAAAGGATCTCTTACCGGGTAGTGACATATATAAGAATAGATAGAAACTCACTAGCTAACCCCAAGTAATGTGCAAAGTAGGAGGAGAAATATGAACAGATGGATCCAAGATCAAATAAGTCTAAGGATGATCTAGAATAAATAGAAATCATACATGTTATCACTATCGCGAATACCGCCCCTACCTTGTTGACCTTCACTACTGGAACCACCACCCTGTGCCCTACTTCTAGTCATTGGAAACACTAATATCAAAGGTCAGATAGACTGAGGAATGGTCTGAAGCATACCCCTCTTAGGACACTCTTTGGTGTAGCAACCAATGACCCCACCCTTAAAACACGACCTTAAAGTCCCGCTATTATGAGAAGCATGACTAAAACCTAACTGGACACCACAGAATGAAGATCTACTACCACGAGAAGACTTCCTAGATGGTGGCGTACTAAGAACTGAAGAGTCTGGATCAGAAACCTAAAGAGATATCTTTATCAACCTACTAGAATGGCCCTGAGAGAACTGCCGCTAACCACGACCCACAGAATAGGACCCACTAAAACTACCCTGCTTTCTCTGCCTCTTCTCACTATGCTGACGTGACAAGTGAAAGAGGGACTGTATAGAATGTGCATGAGGTAATACCTCCTAAAATGAACAAGCATCTGAAACCAATAATGCAATTTTGTATGTGGAGTCTATCTCTCAACCCATATGAATATCTGCACACCCACTCTGTCTTAGTAGGTATGAATTCAACACCATAGACTGATAACTGGTGAAAATGGTCCTAACACTAGAAAACCAACATAAAGCCCTGCTCTAGATATCTAAATTCCTCTCTTAGATGATTACCCTTATCTCGAGATACAAAATTCCTTATGAAAACCTAGTAAAACTCTGCCCAAGTTATCTGAGGTGACCCTCCTGCCCTATATGTTATCATGCCTCTCTACTACTTCTTCACCAAACCACACATTTGATAAGTGGTGTTTCTACTCCATAAGACACTAAAACACCGAGGTTCCTAAACCTCTCCTCACACTTATCCAAGAACTCATGAACCCTCTCCCCTGGAACTCTATTAAACCACAAGGGATCTAATTTGAGAAAACTCATCAGGATCTTCTTCTCCAAATCTGTCATAGTAGTCAGAAGTGCCACCATAGGAGCAACATCTGGACAGTTAGAACTGAGCAGGGATAGGGGTTGTTGCTAGTTGACCTGACTGAACTTGAGTAGGAACCATAGTTGCTAGCTGCACCCCTGAGCTAGAAGAGCTCAAGGTTGACTCCTTGACGAATGTCTATTCCCCATCCATTAGAGGACTTCTAAATACACTGTGAAGTTACCACAGCATAGCTCATGCATCTGGAGTGAGCACTGGAACTGGTGCTAGAGCTGGAGAGGGTGCTATAGGCACTGTCAGGGTATCTAAAGTCGGAACTAGAATCCTAACCATTGTAGATGCTGTAGTCTGGCCCTGTACTGAACCCTAAGCCAACTGTATTAGAGGGCTTTCCATCAACGCTAGGTGTAGACCGCGTGTATGCCATCTGTGGAAGAATGAAGATGATAAATAAGATTTCTAGGAAACCGGCTAGGATATACACATAACATAGGATCCAAAAAGATATTCAAGTTCTTAACATGCCACCATAGCTCCCAATGATAGGTTACAAATGTCTCCGTATCGATACCAAGGATTCTAATTGACTTTGAATATGTACATTGACACTAGTTGAAATCTAGGTTCTGATACCAAGATTTCATGACTCTATTTCTCAAAGCATACTGGCACCTACAAACCCACCAATAAGAGAACCAAATCTATAGATCGAACCCGTATAAGAGGATATTATAGTAAGTACGGTAGGCACCTGTGTAATAAATAAAGTAAAATAAAGTAGATGAGGTGAGGTGAGAGAAGTGAAATATCATAACAGAAATAGCAAACCCCCCTAAGATAGGGTATCAATGTATATAGAGCTACTAAGTATAAAGTACAAGGGTACAAGTCAATAAATACAAAGCCTATCTCTGAAAGTACGAGAGAGAAAAAATACACTATCTGAAGAGATGCAAGATACAACTAAACATACGAAGTTTACCCTAAATCTTAAAAATCAATAGCAACGAGGAGTCACGAGCAATAACTAAGTTAGCAGCGAGTGCTAGTACTCAAATCTGCACCAGGGGACCACAAGTGCAGTATGAGTAAAATTCATCGAAGAAACAAATACCTACTAGGACTAGAGGTCTCACTTGACACTTAACAAATGTATAAGCAGTGAACAAGACAAATGTATAAGCAGTGAACAACAAGATAGAAAGAAATGCAAGTCACAGAAGTATGTAGTACAACACAAAAAGCTAGCACCATATAAAGGAAGCAAGAAAGATGATAGTATACAAATATGCTAGCTAATAAAAGAATTTACTCGAGGTCCTTACAGTGATAAATAAATAATAATAGTATGAGAAAACAAGATACCTTTCAAAGTAATTAAAGGTAACTCAGGCGGTGTACCGGTAACCTCAAGATACGTAAAAAAAAGGGTATAACAAGAAGGAACACACACCAATTTAGCCCAAAAGGTAAGGATTCTCAGTAAATTAAAGTCTACAATTAGAACTAATAGTGTATAAAGAAGTAAAGCAAGTAAAACCCGTCAAAGCTCCCATAAAAATAAAAGAGTTCACATAAGTCACACTCACCCATTTGGCATCCCAAGCTTAATGTACACAAATTAGTCAAAACTAGCTGAAAGTTGGGAGTTACAAGAACTACAAAGCCATGATCAAAATTTTACAATGGAAGAAGTTCACCATTTTTCGGAAGTACAAGGAGGAAAAACTTACCTATGATGAAGGAACAATCGATAATCATCACCATGAATGATTCCTATATAATAACTTAGCTTAGAAAAAAGACTAGAGTGAGAAAGGTTTGAGAAAATGAGTTGAAATAACAAGGTAGAAGAAGATATAAAAACACTAGAAGAGTCGTACCTGCGGAAAAATGGTCATAGGTGTGATAAAATGGTTGTGGGGTTGAAGGGTCCCCATCCCTCCTTCTTTTCTTAGTGTAAAAACCCCATCATAAGGGTGAGGTCATAGGTGTGACCAAGTTAATACGGGTTTGAAGTTCCCCGTAAAGGCTTTCCATTGCAGGTGCGAGCTGAGAATCACAGGTGTAATACTGCACCTGCGACCAAAGCATCGAAGGTGTAACTACACCAGGTGATTCATGAACCAGTAATTCCAACTAAATTGGAATTACTCTAATGATAGTTTGATATGAGTCTAAGGCTCGATATATGTAAACAAGTAATGATGTGATGACCCGTTTGGTAATTTACTTGAATTTCATATTTTTTTATATTTAGATCTTGCTGATAGCTTCTCCAAGTCATTTATGACTTGATAGGACCATTAGTATGGTTCCCTAGTAATTCTATAGCCCGTTATTCAGTCTCTTTATTTTGGAGACTTAACCTTCAAATGGTGGAACTTGAGAGTGAATTTTTAGTAAATGTGCTTGGAATCCAATTTTGATAGTTCCATTAGCTCCAAAATACCAAAATTTGTTTATATGGACCTTAATTTCATGTCCCGTGATTTTTGGTTTGAGTCTGAGCTATATTGAGGAAATTCAGCTCAGTCAAAGCTTATTTTGGAGCCTGAGTGGTCTTTTGGTGATCGGAGCATCGCATCAAAATTTTAATGATTGCATTAGCTCCAAATGTTGATTTTGGGCTACTTGAGCCATTTTCTTTCTTCTCGAGGTGTCTAGGATCATTTTGGGATCATTTGTGGGAAGTTGGAACATTTCTCCTTTTTATTAGTTTTGGTTTAGTGGTATTTTTTGCTAAAACAGTCTCCAATGGTCGTCTCATCAACTTCATTGAGTCCTTAGTATGTTTTTTCACTCAAAATGCATATTTTGTTTGCTAGAATTAATCTCAGAATGCTCTTTCTAGGCCCTTCAGAGTTTTTTTTGAGCTGTGTGAAGTTGAAGGTGCAGATCACCCCAAAGACCCTTTGGTCCCAGCTACAGAGGTTGGTCCTACGACCCCTACTTCACACCAGCGAAGGTCACCCCAGTGACCCTCTCTCTCCTCTTTGTGGTTCGCACTAGCAGCTAAAGTGATCACACTTACGGCCATGCGGTAGATTTAAAAAGGGATATCCCCTTCATTTCACTTCCTTTGAATAGCAAAGTAACCTCCATAGATGTTCTTAGAAGTTGAATAACAAGTCAGAGCTGGGGAAAATGGTCAAGAGCTATTAGGGAAGGTGTATGACCTCTTTGTGCGTGTTCCTTCTAGTTAATCTTCACTCTTTCTGTTCCTTGTAGCACTTGTATAAAACAGTTATTTCCACCTCTTGCAAACTTGAGTACACCCCAATCCTTAATTGTTTTGAGCTTAAATTCAAACCATGTGTTCCTTGAGCTGAGGCCTTCTTTGGTGATTTAGTTTATTTTTCCTAGCTACGGGGCCTACGGGCCTATTTGTAGGCTTATTTCCTAACCCGGTTTGAAATTTGCAATATGGGTCTCGTTCTTTATTTTTGACCTTTGGATCTATAATTTCAAGGTTTTAGGTAATTTTAGTTGTGTTTGTAGCGTCAGGTCGTGTTGCAAGATTTTACGGATTCTTGCCGACACCCAGGTACTTTTTTATGTGCTGGCTGTGTGGGTGGTTGATAGGTTGATCACCTCAATTTAGATAATTTATTGCTCTTTCAATGGTTTTCAGCAGTCCCATGGAGGGATATAGAGGGTGTGGGTTATATATGATTGTCCTAGTCTTTCTAGGAGAGGCCTCAAACCTTTTTTCTCTGTTTGAACCCTTATGACAAGCGAGTGAGATGCGTTCTTAGCGGGTGGCCTTTGGCCCACCCTAGTCTTCTAGTTCTATCTATATTTGTCTTTTACCTTTGTGGCATTACGATCATGCATCCTTACATTATTACATCTGGTAGATTAAGCTCAGGCGTGTCCTGGGGCTATGGTTGCTTTTTATTCGCAGATAAATAATTAAAAACAGGATGTTATTCTGGCTTAGTAATCAATTAAAACGGGTTTCTTCACACCTATATTTATACATATGCCACGAACACCTTGTGGTATGGTGTTATTTTCATGGAAAAACAGGTTTTAACTGTCATGGGTGATATATTGTTACTCACAGGGTTACTTGAACCACTGATGGGGCAAAGACCCCCAGTATTTGGCATGAAGGGTCAAGGACCCTATGTTTCAGTTGGTATTTGGCACTAAGGGTCAAGGACCTCATGTTTCAATTTTTATTTGGCACTCAGGTTCAAGGACCCTATGTTTCTTCTTGTAGTTGGCACTAAGGGTCAATGACCCCATGTTTTGGTTTGTATTTGGCACTAAGGGTCAAGGATTCCATATTTCAATTTGTATTTTGCACTAAGGGTCAAGGACCCCATGTTTCAATTTGTATTTAGCATAACTGGTCAAGGGCCCATGTTTTGGTTTGGATTTAGTACTAAGGGTCAAGGACACCATGTTTGGGTTTGGATTTGGTACTAATGGTCAAGGACCCTAGGGATTTTATACTAGCTAGTATTGATCATATTTACTTTTTCAGCGCCCATATGCATTCATTCTCATGCTATTTGTGCTCACTGGGCTTAAGGGGAAAGTCACAGTGCGTTTGTTGTGCTATTTGTGCCTACCAAATGGATGGGGCATCAAGTATGTTTTTATGTATTTATTTCCTGTTCTTCACTTAGTTGCATTTACACTTTACTTAGTTTACTTGTGGTATATTTATGGTTGTATCAGTATTGGCCTTAACTGGAGTCTAGGTACACTCTCGATTTCAGATTGTATGGGTAGTGGTTAGTGCCTTTATGCGATGGCCGTATTGCTTGATTTTTTTATCATGAGAGTTTATGGACCGCTGCGAGTAGCTCCAAGCCTTAGGGATAGGCTTGTCTACCGGAGGGTTGTAGACGCCATCATAACTTGAGATTTAGGTTGTTAAAAGTGAATACACACCTAAATGACATTCCAGGCTGAAATGAATTGTAAAATCTTGATACGAGGTCATTACATGGAAATATTGACCAAGTCAACAACTTAACCCAAACTTTCCTAAAATCCACCAAATTACTCCGGGTACCTCGAGAAGTAAACCATCACTCTTCTAACCCAATGTTAGCATTTCAAAACTGATGGAACAATCAGATTTTCAATCCGAATCTTCGATCATTGAATGTTGACCCAAGTCAAACATTAAACAACGAACCAATTTTTATCTCGCCAAATGATTTAAACTTGCTCCTAAAGATCCTACACCTAAAACAAGGGTAAACCTAGACCAAAATCCACATTCTAGAGTTAATTGGAACTGTCAAAATTTTATTTCGATCTCACATCAAGGGAATATTTACTAAAGTCAACAAGGACCTATATTTGGACTCTAAAATAGACAAAGTGAGACAAATCTCAAATGAACCACTGGGGAACTGGACTACCAGTTCTAACAGGTTGTAAATGACCTAGGTTAGCTATCGAAGGCTCTAGAATACAAACAAACTTATAAAACACAAAAATGGCCGTAAAGATCATTACTATTAAGGACTAAGGAAATTTCTTTAGTAAAGGTTCAGTGGAAGCATCTTCCAGTTTCTGAGGATTTATAGAAGATTAAGTTTGATATGGGTTACAAATATACACAACGTTTTAAGCCTTCAAGTACTTTCTTTTCCTATATGTTCGAGGACCAACATTATTTTTAGTACTGGATGATATAATGACCATGAAGGTCATTTTTGTCTCATTCCATAGGATTATCATTTATCCTTCCTGATAGTTGTCCCGAGTCATAATTGTTCAGTTATGGGCTTGGTTTCTAAATTGGTGCTAAGAAGTTGCAAGTTTTGAGAAATTTCAGTTTTTGGAAACCTTTAAGTTGAAATTGTTAACTATAGTCAACAATTGAAGTTATAAGTTTCATAATGGAATTTTGTCAGTTTCATCAACACTGAAATATGAAAATTAGTCTAGAAGGACCTTCGTTTTCAATTATAGGATTTTCGTGGTAATTTTAGCCCATTTGATGAGATAAAGTTAAGTTTTAATGCTAAAATTTATCTTTTGTCAACATTTGATGATCAGACGCTCGAATTCAAATCTCGTTCATTTCGTTGGATTCAAAAGGTCATATTTATCCTAGGAGAAGGTTTGAATAAATTTTAAGGTTCCAAGGAAATGTTGCCTTTTTGAGTCAAGATCATTTTTATCGACTATGGAAGGTATTAGGTTAAGGAGACATTGGACTCACATTATGATGGTTTCGTTGGTTCTGGAATATCTAATTTAGTAGGGTAGGCTATATGGTTTGTGTGCACATGATTCAGTATGAATCCTGAGGGTTTATTCAGAGACTTAAATTTCTTGCCTTCAGCTGTGATGAACAATACCTTGTGCAACACCAATTTTTTCATCACGATCGTACGACTTAACTATGCAATGGCATACGATATTCCTGTATGTATCACAGTCATGTAACCTCAAGTCTTGATTGTGTAGGTCCATACTATATTCCATCATGACTGCATTTCTTGATGTCGCGATCGGGTAGCATTATAATATGGGGCCAAGATATTTTTCTCATCACGATTTGAGACTTTATGTTGTGATCGAGTAGATGTGACTATTCTAGTAATTCAATGATAAAATCACTCAACGAGTTATTAAACCTTATTTGCCATTTTTTTAGCTTGAGAGCTCATTTTAGGTATTTTCAAACATATTTTTTTTGGAAAAACTTTTGGGTAAGCTTTTTAACCATTGAACCTTCGTTACCCATTAATTATTTCATAATTTTAAGACTAAAATTGATGGATCTAAATGTGTAAGTTTGGGAATTTTTGAGAAAAACCTTGATATGGTATTTTTGGATTATGAGAGTCAATTTCTACTCCCTTTTTGATAAAATTTTATATTTGTTCTCCTTAAAACATGAGGGATATGATTTTTTTAAAAAACATTTACCTTTGACCCTCGATTTTAACTTTTTCGGGGGGTGATTTTGGAAACAATTTAAAGAAAGTCAATGATAGATATCGATGTTCATGTTTTCTCATGCTCATATCATATTTGAATAAATTTTGCATATTAGAAAGCTTGACACAAGGTAAAGTAACCCACTTGAGTTAATTTATTTATTTAAGGCAAGTAAAGGCATGACTCTCATACAAATCATCATAGGTTATTATATGATAATTATTTACAATTAGGAGTAATAGGGAGTGTCTGAAGGTGTCCGTGTGTGTGAAGCGATGAGTATTAAAATGTGCACTAGAGTCAAGCATGTAGGGTTAAAATAAAGGAATAAAAATATTTTTTTTGGCTTGATTTATTTATCCTCTAGTGAGTTGAGTTATTGCATAACAATTGTGATACCCTGATGGTGTTTTATGCACTTCATTGATATCGATTGATGATTATACTTATGTATAGGTCTTATTTTCTGTGGTTTATATTACACTTGATAGATTGCCCATGTGGGGTCTAATTGACTTATTTATTTTATTATTCCATATGTATCTTTAATCATGGTAGTGTAATTATTGTTGGATTTTGGGTTATGATATGATCATGAAATATTAATGACATAAAATCAAAGGCCGAGGTTGGTACCTGCATTTCTATGGTATGAGAGTATTGATGACCCAAAAGCAAGGGCTGATGTCTTTATTTGTGTTGCTATGATTTTATAATTGGATTGGGTTCCACGTTTTAGCATGGTATTATTGGATCAGGTTCCATATTCTGGCATAGGTATTTGATTGGTGATGAAATACTTTTTGGTTATGATAAATGAACGATAAAGGCCATGGTTGGCTAAGATTGAGATGGGACTGGTAATATAGTTATATGATTTGTATACGAATTATTTGGGGCTATTCTTTAAGAACCCATCCTACAAGTCTATTTCTCGGTAGTGTTGGATGTACCCATTATTTTGCAGGTAGAATTGTAAGTTAGGAGCTGATATGGGTATAAAGGGATCCTTCTCGAGTTAGTAATATGATGAGTGGGATCCTCTCAGGAATTGTGGCTTAACTTGAGAAGGAGGACCTTCAATTGAACAGATCAGTAATAAATACCTCATTATGATGGATTTGTTCACTAGATGATATTTGTACTTTGGATTGCCCATTTAGCATCCTTCCACAAGTGCATTTCTTAGCAACATCGAATGTACCATTCTTACTGTAGGAGGACCTGTGTGTTAGGGACTAATTGAAGCTAAATAATGGTACAAAATGGTTATACTTGATGCTTATATGCTAGTTTAAGAGATGGTTATGTATTGGATATGAGTTACTATATTCATAGTGGTCTAGTCATTTTAGAATCTATACTACAAGTACATTCCTTGGCAGTATTGGATGTCCTCCTATCACGAATGGACTTGTGAGTTGGGAATTAACATGGAGGTAGACTTGAGTAGAGTTCCATTTACCTTAGCCTATCCTTTCTAGAATCCTGTCCATGAGCCTATTATTCAGTTGCATTTAACGTACCCTTCCTACGGTGGGGAATCATATATTAAGGAATGGTATGAATGATAATAGACTCCCTTAGAGAGTCTATGATACAACTAGTGTGGTATTCCCATGAGTTATAACTTGATTTGACTAGGGAGGCCTGTATTTGGGATAGAGGCGAGGGTGAGAATTATATACATATGATTTGTTTCAATTCTAGGTATCTTATTAATGTTGTTATTTATCTGATAAAATGTCTGATGAGGCAATATTAGTATTTTATTATGATGATAGTCCATGGGAATTCATGTTGTAATTTCATTAGTTGGTTCTAGATTATTATTTTTAGTTTCTACTAAGTAGTTTTTTTTATTGTTGTTGTTCCCTATGCCCCATATATGTCTTATAAACTATTAGATTATGATATTTTCTACCGCTTGGTGTCTTATAGGTCTTATGGTTTATTTGTCAGGGTAGTAGTGCTCATCACTGCCTTGCTCTTTAGCCAGCTAAGGATACTTTATGAGTACTTATTGTTTATTATGAGTACTTATTGTTTATTTTTTGTACTCACTCCCTTGATTTTATGCACATGTAGTTCTTAGACAGGAGTATCTTGATTTTTCTTTCTTCAAATTACAATTTAAGGTAGGTTATCAAGAGATCTAGAGGTAGCTTCTTGTAGCCCGGTATGTATAATGGAATTTCGCTATCTGTCCTTACTTGTGTTTTGTTGATATTTAGAGACGTTGAGATATTTTTATGTATTAGACTTGTATTTATCCATTTAGAGGCTTGGTCACTATGACTCCATATTTGGGATGTTTATCCATTGGATTTTGTGTTATACTTTTTTCTTCTCGCTGACTCATTCTTTTATGCATATACCCTTTATAGATGTTTCTATGCTTAATATTCCGAGTGGGTTAGGAGAGATGCCATCATTATCAGATTTTGGGTCTTGACACACAGTAGTCCCCTTTTTGTTCTCTACCTATATTCTCATATTCCATGTTATATAGTTTATCCTAAGGGTGACTTATATTAAGTGTATACTATCCATATTCCATGAACCTATGATAAGAAAGAATAGGATAATCAGACCATGTTAGATTCTTTCATTCTGATGTCTCGCTTATATCATGTTATGATTTTTCCCCTTGAATGTTATTAGGACTCATAATATGGAGAGCCTAAATAAATATATATTCCTTTCTCAATTACTATCATATATTTCATCCTATCACTTTGTAGTTCTATAATTATATTAGTGTCGTAAATGTTTTAGTTGAGTTCTAAACTTTCGAAATGGATCAGATCCTAGACTAGTAAGTTAGTTCAAAAATCAGTTCCATCCATAATAGATACTTAGTTTTAGAAATCAGTTCCATGATTAGTGGCTTCTATCTTTTTAAGCCAGTTATATCCTTTAGAAGTGGTTAAAATATCTACACAACCTCATTTTTTTTCATCCTAGCATTAGTTTAGAATGAGGTAGTATTTCCTGCCTCTATCCATATCTCTAAATTTTCATGTTTTCATGTTTTCATGTCATTCCTTCATGATTCCCATACATTCATCCATACTATGTAAATTTATCTATCTTTACTCTCAGTTCAGTCAAAATTATGTTTATGTTCAACTTAGTATTTATAAAATATAAGCTCAATACTCAGTTCTGTCAGTTCAAGCTCAGTTAGCCCAGTTTCAAACTTCATTCAAGTATGAATGATTCCAAGGTGGAGATATTGTAACACTCCATACATGATTCATTATTAGAACAAGATCTAGCTTAAGAATTCTCGAAGAAATAAATTTTTTTACTCCAGATGGGAACCATGAGTGAGCCTATGAGACATGGAACCAATCTACAAGCCATAGACCCTAGTGTGGAACTCACCATGTCCAACTTGGTCTCCATGAGACAAGTCACGATCCGTGGAATTATTTCATGAGTCATGAGGTAACTTGTGGGTGCAATTTCTAGGGAAGTTCAAGTGTTGAGTTTTTCTCTTGGACCTAAGTGTTTGAATAAATTCTTAAGTATGTAAAGTGCTTTTGATATGAATTAAGATCCTAAGAAACCCCTCGAATAAAGTTGAGTTGAAATGCTTTCTATCAGTTAAGTTTTTCATATAAGTTCCTACAAGGGTCAAATTTAAACTATCATTTCTCCCAACATATGATGAGTTGTGTGGTCCATAACCTATAAAATTAAAGCTCTTTGAACCTAGTTTCCAATGAGAAAATCTTCTTCTCATTTTTAGTTTAGAGTAAAATCTTATTCCTATTTGAGTGAAGCCCTAACAGGCTATTAGATCCCCATGAACAGGCATACAATATGTATGGCTTGCCCACAAATCGTATGGTAAATTCTACGACCCCTTCTGGCAATTTTTTGAAACTTTGATGTAAACTGTTAAAATGTTATTTTGGGATTTTACTAAGATTGAGGTACCATTCTAGAATGTTTTGGGTGTTTTAAATGATTATTTTATACAACCAACTAGTTCCCCTCATAACCATCAATGTAAACATTTAAGCCTCAAGAATTCTCTCTAATTCACCTAGGGTTCATCCCTTACTCTTAAGTACCCTAAGAGTATCAAGATCAAATCTTGAAGCAAGGGTAAACCCAAGGTTATCCTCCAATTCCTCCAAGTTCTTCCACTCTAAGAACTCCATAAAAGAGTTTCTTTTTCAAGTTCAAGCTTTAAGATTCCAAGATTGAAGTTTTCACCAAGAAAACTAGATTTCCTTAGGATTAAGAAAATTCAAGTCTTCAATATAATTTTCAATCTAAATGCTTCATAATAAGGTATGTGGGTATTATATGAGGATATCCTTTCATCTCCATGCCCAAAACATAAGATTTTGAGTCAAAGATTCTCCTCCTATGATCTAGGATTTCAACCCAATTATACACATTGATTCCTATTTTAGTTTTTCGTGATTCTAAGTATGTTGAAGCATCATTTTATGAAATTCATTCAAGTTTTTTATGCATTGAACTAGTATTCAGTTTTACCATGATTTGAAAATATAAAGTTCATGACTTGATCAATTTTAAAGCATATAAAGTATATAAGCATGATATTAATAATTTTCAGGTATCTATAGCATATCTCAGTATGATTTGATCCTTTAACCATATTTTCTCATAAATATCAATATTCAAACATATATTAAAATATTATTCATCATAAATATCATAAATTGAATGGTATTATTTCAGAATTAGTATAATTTTACTAGTCCAATTTAGTTTTAATGATTAGGCATGGTATCCAGATATGTCGTCAATTCTTATAAACATGTCTTACCAAAGAAAGGATCATGGTTATATATGGAATAGATCATCAACGATCATGATCAATTTTCATAAAAAGTAAATTTCATGAGTAGTATGATGTTCAAGTACGCCACGACTTAGTTTTATCAGTATTTTGGACATCCTAATATGTTCCTATGTTATGAATAAGTATTAAATAAATTTTTGGGAGGATTATTTAGCTTCAAATGAGTAATGGTTCTAGATAAGCTGAGTTCCAAAACTACATGCCAACAGAGGGATCTGCCAATAGTGGCCTAATATTATTGCATCTTTAGTTATAATGTGGCTTAGTATTATTCGATCCTTAGTTATGGTTATAACTGTGGTAAGTTAGAACCCCTATTTTTAGTGTAGGGGATAGCACACTGGACTCCATGTAGCTCACGTGGTTTATATCGTCAAGAGAAACTCTTACCATGTCCAGCTTTCAGTTTTACAATATGATTAAGCATATTGCATGTCTCACTAGTTTACATGAGATATGACTATTTTCATTATTATTATGACACATAATTTTAAAGCATGTCATTTATTTAAATATGAGTCATTTCAACTCAAGTTTCATGATCTATTTTGATGCATTAGGTTCAACTTTCCTTATTTTTGTTGAACATGATCTCTACATGATTAAATGTTTTATTTAAAAACTCAAAGTTCTCCAGTATTAGTCTTTATGCATATATCAAATACTTATCATCTCATAGTACTATATTTTACTTGTTTAAGGCATTTATGATTTCTTAGTCTTATAATTTAGACATATTCCAGTTTATAGCTTAGTAGTAGATTTATGTTGACAGCCTCAGTTTATACATATTTAAATACTCTAATTTCAAATATGTATATTATTACATATATTCAGTTATAATCTAAAAGTTATTTCATCACTCGCATACTCAATACCTTCGTTGCACTGGTCGTACTCTATGTCTGTATCATTTTATAATGTAGCTGTAAGTATTTCTCTCAGTTTCATGGATAGTAAGTGTAATCAGATTCCAGTTAGTGTTGGTGATTCCTCATTCATTGAGGTCAATTTATTCAGAGTTCTCTTATTTTTTAGTCCTTTTCAATTGTTTAGAATATCTTGGAAGTTTTTCCCAGCAACTCGTCAGTGTTAGTAGATGCTTCATAGACAGTCAGTCAGAAAATTATATTTAGTTTCCAAATAATTTATTTTTTAGTCATAAAGTTATTTTATTATTTATTTATGTTATGAAAATTTAGACCATGTATAGCCTTCCATATTATGTTTTAGTTCAAGTTCTATGTTTCATGCCATGCCAACGGTTAGTTAGGTCTACTCGTGATTACAAGTACTGTGCTACATCTAGGATGTAGAATTGGGACATAAAAAAGTTCCATATTCGTCCTCAGACTATCTCTCAATATCTTTGTGCATATGGGAAATAATCGGTAAAGGTGAGGAATCTTTTTTTGATACAACTTCTACATTATAGGAAAACCTGTTAGCAAAATCTTTGGCCAATATCTTCCACCCAGACCACCTTTTCAAATTTTTCAAAGTGAACCATTCTAGTGCATCTCAATTGAGACTCCGGCTAAATAGCCTTATCCCAGTGCTTCATTCTTGTCCGCTCCCACTATCTGGTAAAAATAACTCCATAAATGAGTGGAGGGATTCCTATTCCATTAAATGTTCCAAAAATTTGGGACCTTGAACCCTTTAGGAAATCTAATCCTAGGTAAATACAAGGATTATCATAATTAAATCTTATTTTTTTAATGATTGTTGTGATTCCTTAATCCTAGAAATCTCCCCTTTCATTAGTTACCTATCCTTATCGAACTAGTCCTCCATGGATTCCATTCCTTTTGCTTTTTGGTCATGTTGGTCAATCTCAAGGTTTGGAAAGGTAGTATAAAGTTCATGTATAGTAGTGATAAAAAAAGTTGTAGGCGGCATGCTTTGGGTTATTGGCGGGTTTTTGGACATTTAGAGAGGTCCTAGAAGGGTAAGGATACTATTATGAGGAATAATGCCATTTGGATTGAATGTGAGAAGGGAATTTTTGAACTGAAGGCATTTTGAGGGGCATTTTGGTAATATAGTGGGGGTGTTCTGGGGATGAAAGATATTTGGGTTAATCTCTCAGTTAACCTACTGTGTAGGAGGAGCATATGAATGATAAAAGGTTTAATGTGAGGTGGGTTCATGGAGGTGTTGTTTGGGTGGATTTTAGTGTTAGAAGCATTGAGAGGAGGTAATTACTATGGAGTCTCATGGCAACGTTGGATTGGAACATTAGCTGTAGAAGCACAACTGGCCAAGTGTTTAGTTCATTGCATCTGTTTGTCAAGATTCTGTAGCTTCTTTGCACGTCCCGCACTCACTTTGTTCTATTCAACTATCATTTCATCCCTTATGCTGAGCTTTAGTCAAGGAGTTATTATCATCTTCACCAGTCATTTTTTATTTTCCTTTTAATAAACGATGGTTAGGGGAGGAATCCTTGAGCTTTCAATATTGTGAAGTATATGTGTTCGGGTAGCTTATCAACATGGATCAGTTTTGATATACCTATTACTGAATAATTACTCAGACGCAGATAAGTTAGATTATATTAATAACAATCAATGCAAGATATTACACATAGATTTTTTGAAGTAAATAAACAAGTGTTGCTCTTCTAATCAGCGGATCAATCCTTTGGGTAATTTTGGTAAAGAAAGAAAAGTACAAGAAATTTCCCATTTGAAAAGAAAGAAAAGGAAAGAAATTTATAAAGATATGGCTAATCTAGGAGGCTTCCTACTTATACCGGAAAGGAATTCAGGCCCCACATAGTTCGAGAAGAAAAAAATTAGCTTTAGAACGTCTATAGAAAAGACTCAAATTTTACTTGTGAAACTTATATGACTTTTGAGTTAATTGGTCAAACTTTCATAACTGTGAGTTTATATCTTACTTAAGGGACTATAAATACAAAATGAATTAGTTCACCTTTTATTTGAGAAAACATGTAGCACATAGCACATAAAAATTTCATAGCACATAGGGGTAGAAAAGTAAATTTATGTCCTATTTTATGGCCTTGTTTGTGCCCAAGGTTGGCCTAGAGCATTAGAGAATACTGGATTTAGAACGACTTTGTTTTCCAAAAAATATTTCTCACTTTAATAACTCAAATAAGGAAACATAAGTTTTTACAATAAAGGTAGATGGGGATACATTTTAGGAAAAGGGAAATAACAGAATAAATAGTATAACGTAGAGGATAATGCTAAATCTAAGCTTTTTAAGGGAACCATATCCATCCTCACACTCTTGGCTCTATCAACCTCTGACCAAATAAGAAAATGATCTATGACCAAATGAATCCTTTCCAATCATGTCTGATCAGCATACCCAAGTGAGTCTAAAACTAGTATCTGCCTCTACATACGATTATCTAACTTGTGAGGCATACCCTAACATCTCCTAACTATTCCCTCTTTCTCTTCTACTCATCTTGCAATTTTAGATATTTAAGGAATCATGTCTATGCTGGTGCAAGTGTGGAATTTCATTCTGTTGAATCTTATCCTGAAATTTATAGAGATGGCTTTGATGTTCGGACTTAGAATCCACTATCTCATGAGGTATAACCAGACTTGATACAAATTTCTTGACAAGATTCTTCTTCAACCATTCTTTGTAACTACAACTGATTTTAGGCTGGAAGCAGTCTTTTGCATAGTTTTCTCAACACTTCCTCCCCTTCCACTCTTGGTGTAATGATCCTTACGATCAATTTTGTGTCTTCATATTTTCATGCATCTTAGTGATTTTCTATATTGGACATAAGCTATTTATAACTTATTGGAACCGATTATTTGGTTCTTGGGTTTGTTTATTTGGTTTTTATGTTTATTTTCCTATTTTAGAGCCTTTAATATTGAAATCATTGGCTTTAGTAAATATTCTATGTAACCAAAATTGGAATAAAATTCTAACTGTTCTGTTGGTTTCGAAATGTAGATTTTCGTCTAGATGGACCACATTTCAAGTCTGGAGCTTTAATTTTGAGTTTATGCTATATTGTATGTTTTATGTGCTTTATGATTATTTAGTGGAGCTTGGGTGATCATTTTGTGATTTGATCCTCAGATTGAAAATCCGAATGCACCATCAACTTCGGAATGTCAATTTTCGGTTAAGTGAGTTGTTCATTTGAGCTTCGGGCCAAGGGAGCTCATTTCGAGTACTCGGTTAGAAAATTGATTATTTTTGTAAAGTGTTGACTTTGATAAATATTTCGTTGAAATGACCTCGAATTGGAATTTCTTTTGTGTCATTGAGTCCAGAATATCATTTCCATGCAGGTAGCATATTTGGTTTGTGTTCATCGGGTTCCCAATGTATTCTAAGATTTGTTTCAAAGTTTGATTTCATGGCTAATATTGTTGGTGCATGGATTATGGTGCACGTCGCACCTAGGATGCCCTGTACGCAGAAGCAACATTGCACCTTCTTTTTTTTCCCTTCTGTAAATGGGAAAAATAAATTCTCCATATATCTGTTCATTAACAGCCATGGATTGGTTTTTCCTGTTTCAGGAATCCATTTCCATATCCATGGAATCCCTGTCTACATAAAGAAAAATAATGACGCAGATCCTTCGATATAATCTTGAACTTCTAGGGTAACTCCTGGCATAAATTATATCCAGTCTTTGTGGAAACCCATTTAAGGTTCTTGTAATATCTGAATATCAGGACCAATCATATTCCACCATGGATATCGCACCTACGATGGATGTCCTGGATTAGGTGCTTCGTACCTGCGAGCCTCTATCCACATTTGCAACCCTTCCTCCACATGTTTGATATCCCTGTAAGTATAAATACCCTCCAAATTCTGAAATTTCATCTCTTTGATAATTCTTCCTCTTCCAAACACTCTAAAAACCTCCATTAAAATTGTTGGGTCCTTCCATATGACATTGAGTGATGTTGGAAAATTAATTTCTTCAATTATTGGTAAGTTTCTACTTTAACTTCTTCAAATATCATCCATAATTTCCTAAAATCTCAAAGTTGGTTCTTCACTTTAATTCATTATCTCAAGCTTATTTTTTGCTTTTCTTAGCTCAAAATTTTGTGTATGAGTTCCCTACATGTGGGGAACATTTTGTTCCTTTTGGAAACAACTTCTCTACCTCACCTCTCAGTTATTGGAGTATGGTCTATATACACGTTACCCTCCCCAGACCCCACATGGTGGGAATTTACTAGGCATGTTGTTGTTGTTTTTATATGTTTGAGTTTTGGGTTCGCAGGCCCATTGGCCTATTTTGACTTGAATTTTGACACCAACTATAATTTTATCTTTATGTGTATCGTTTGGCTTGTATCAATGTGTAGGTTATTACTTTGGTAATTTCATGACTTTTCAAGCTTGTTCATGCATTTTTTGGAGATGTTGGAGTTTTCTAGGCGTACTCTACTTAATATTTGCGAGATTATCTTTGGAAGATAGAAGGGCTATGGTTTACAGACTTTAGACTTGACTTATATGGGAAATAATAGCACCACTTAGCATCTTTAAGCTGAGAATTTCAGGCTAGTACATTCGACCTTGTCCATTCTTAGTCTGATTTTCAGTTTTCATTTTGATATGGTATTGTAATTATAGATTACCATGTGGACCCGTGTGGTATTTATTGACTCTAGAACATAGATGGTGGGATTATGGGTAACATCAATGAGTCTCGAATTTAGATGACTATTAATTATGTGATGTCGTGACTTTGATCCCGTGCAGGATCAGTAAGACTTTCTGTTATCTATTTATTGTTCTTGTGCATGTCATCATCATGAAACTGAGACTTTATGCATTTTTTCCACTGTTTATGTATGATAGCCCACTGTTCTTGTACCTATTTTCAGATATTGATTGGCCTTGAAAAACCTTTTTCGGATATTTATGATTGGCACTACTATGAATTTTTATCATAAAAGTTGATCATAGAGATTTTTATATTAATGGAAAATATAGATAAATTGATTTATAAAATGGGTTGTTTACTTAAAAGGGTTGTTTCATTGTATTTTCAATATGTTTTAGACCTGATTATCGATTGGACACATAGTACTCATGTTCTCTAACTTGTTTTAGTGTAGACCCTAAAACTTGGCACTAAGTACTATGACCTTGCTAGCAATTATAGCTTCTGCCCGATGTCGGATGCTGAGTATTATCCATTACTTGATATTAGTCCCAAACATAGTTAGGTACAAATATTGAGTTTTTGATTGGTTCTAGACCTAGTGATGCCCAGGTACATGCATTGAGACCTGATATATAACACATAAAAGATTATGAGATAATATATGGGGACTCCCTCCATGGGCCCTGCCGATACGAACTACAGCCGACGAAGGGGAAAACCTATCTATGACTACCATGGGTTCTGCCTTTATGAGCCACATATATCGGAAGGGAATGCATTTAATATTTTGTCACGACCCGATTTCTCGGATCATGATGGCACCTACTATACCACCAGTAGGAGAACCAAACCCCGTAGT